>SJYC01125750.1:0-42172 GCA_006408675.1 Madoqua kirkii
AATCTTGATTCCAGCTTGTGCTTCATCCAACCCAGCATTTTGCATGATGTGCTCTGCATATAAATTAAATAAGCAGGATGACAATATATAGCCTTTACATACTCCTTTCCCAATTTTGAATCAGTCTGTTGTTCCATTTCTGGTTCTAACTGTTGCTTCTTTACCTGCATACACGTTTCTCAGGAAGCAGGTGAGGAGGTCTAGTATTCCTATCTGTTTAGGAAACTTCCACAGTTTGTGGTGATCCACATAGTCAAAGACCTAGTGGAGAGACTGATGTAGCTACAAAAGCTGATAGTGTTTTGGATGGCTGCTTATTTAAAATGCAATCGTTTGCCTAGCAAATGTGTGACAAAAGAATATTGAAATATATACATTTTATTTAATTTACTTGGTGGGTTTTTATGTATTTTTAGCAATTTCCTGATTTTTCTTTCCCCCAAGATTTATAAGTTTAAACTTAAACTGTATAAGCTTAAGATGCACAACAAAATGATTTGATATATTATATATTGTGAGGTGATTACCACAAGTTTAGTTAATGTCCTTGATGGCTTTTTAATTTGATCATATTTTTCAAAGACTAAAAGCTAACTCATTGGCAATGAAAACATTTTTTAAAGACTAAATATATGTAGGGCCCACAGGAATTAAAACAATATAAGTATAGTTCACATTTATAACCATCTGAATTAAGACATAGTCTGTGTCATCATGAAGTTCCTAATCTAAGAACATGAATGCATAAAAAGTAAATGTTTATGTTAAAGTATAAACAAAGTTCTATAGGAAAACACAGATGCAGAGATTTATGGCCTGTTATTTCATTGAGGGCGTAAATTAGGATGCCAAGGAGGAGTGGAAAGAGGTGAAGTTGTTAAGTGAATTTGGCCAGAGGTACTCCTGGTGGCTCAGCATAAAGAATCCACCTGCAGCACAGGAGATGCAGGTTTGATCCTTGCATTGGGAAGATCCCCTAGAGGAGGAAATGGCAACCTGCTGCAGTATTCTTGTGGGGAAAGCCCATGGACAGAGGACCCTGCTGGGCTACAGTCCATAGGGTCAGAAACAGTCATACACGACTGAGCAACTGAGCACCCACATTGTAAGAAGCCAAGAGTCAGAAGAGACTTGTAAGTAGGCACCTAAAAGAAGCTTTTCTGTTTGCTCATGTATTTATTTCAGAAAGATCACAGTAGGTAACGGTGGGGAGGAAAGACTGAGTATATCAGATAAACAGCAGTCCAAGTATGCATTTACCTGCCGTAATCCCAGTGAATCTCATTAACTGTCGGACACGACTGAGCGACTTCACTTTCACTTTTCACTTTCATGCATTGGAGGAGGAAATGGCAACCCACTCCAGTGTTCTTGCCTGGAGAATCCCAGGGATGGGGGAGCCTGGTGGGCTGCCATCTATGGGGTTGCACAGAGTTGGACACGACTGAAGTGACTTGGCAGCAGCAGCAACAGCAGCAAATACTTTACAAGCTTATTGTTGGCCACAATAAACTTTTTAGAGAGATGTTGTTCAGTCACTCATTCATGTCTGACTCTGCAACCCCAAGTTCTTCACTATCTCCAGGGTCCCCTGTCCTTCATTATCTCTTGGAGTTTGCTGAGATTCATAGTGGTTGATGCTATCCAACCATCTTGACCTAGTTTTTAATTAGTGACTTTCCATAGCTGTTATGTTTGTGAGCAGACAGATCTCTAAGTCTTTGGTTCTGTGTTCCTTGAAGACTGAGGTACAATATTGGCAGGGCTGAAATTCCAGGGAGGGGAGAGATAGTACTGGAGGGAGGAAATAAACCACAGATACAGTGCTAACTCAGAGAAGGCAGTGGCACCCCACTCCAGTACTCTTGCCTGGAAAATCCCATGGACGGAGGAGCCTGGTAGGCTGCAGTCCATGGGCTCGGACATGACTGAGCAACTTAGCAGCAGCAGCAGCAACCATCTCATTCTCTGCCAACCCCCTTCTCCTTTTGCCTTCAATCTTTCCCAGCGTCAAGTTCTTTTCAGAGAGATTACCAGCTAGTAAATGGAGCCATAGGATCTGAACTGAAGTCCAGATATCTTAAACATGGCATATATTTTCCAGAGAGAAAGATAATTTGGTTTTCAATTAAGCCTTTGATTGCGGGAATAGAGAGGAAGTTATCATCCTAAAAATGTCTTAGAAGAAGAACCAAAAGGATTTTTGAGTTCTTGGGTAGTGAGGGAAAGAATCTGAGCATGCAGGGTTGGCGATTTTTTTTTTTTTTTTTGGTTGACTTCCCTCTGTGCAAGAAAGGCTGGGAGAAGGAAGATCATGAATTTAGTTTTGGAAAGATGGTTCTGAGTTGCCTATGGTGGACAGCCAGGTGTAAATGGTCAATGCAGACCAGTATATACCTAGTGCTCTGAAGCGCTGGAAAGAAATGAGACCCAAGATGGAATGACTGGGAGTCTGAATATGGCTGAAAATCATAAAAGGGACTGAAATAACTCCAACTCTCGGGAGGTGAGACAGGGTGGGAATTGGGAGTGCTGGCACATGCACTTAGACTGACATCTTTTAGAGAAACAGAATACAAAGACACTGTAAGGGTCTAAATTAATTAATTAATGCAGGGATGGGGCAAATATTAACATTAAGACACAGAAAGGCCACAGATCAATGGCCATTTCTGAGATGCCACGAGCAAAATCAGGATACTGTGTGTAATCCTTGCACACACAGCCACCAAGGGTGTGTGCAGACCACCAAAGCCACCCCTCCATCGGCCCCACCGACCTGCCCTCACCTTCTTTTATAATTGACTTTTCCCAGTTCCCCTCTGGGAATGGGCAAGGGCATCTGTTTCTTGCTCTCACTTCTTCTAGGTGCAGCAAGAGTCCCAGTAAAGCCGTGTCTGAATTCTTCATCTGGCCTCTTACCAGTGTCTACTGATTATGAGACAGGCTGGGACCTGAAATCTGGGACCTGAGACCCTTTGCTGCAGTGCTTGCACATGGACAAATGTCTCCTTGTGCAACAAAATACCAAAAAAAAAAAAAACCAAACAAACTCATAAGAAACTAAAAATAACTGCGTGCATGTGCAGTTGGGGAAAAAACATAACAAGGTGTACCTACACACACAATTCCACTTCTGAGGACTCAGGAGCAAAAGCAGGGCATCCACAGGGCACTACATGTGTACCCAGCAAAGGGAGGAGCAGAGCACGTGAGCCACCTCCGTCCTGACCCCTAGCCCCTCACCCCATGTCGGGAGCCAGCTCGCCTGACTTAGGGAGGAAGCAAGCAAGGACACCTGTTACTTGTTTTCGCTTCCTCCTGTTGCAACACAGGTGCCAATAAAGCCTTGTCTGAATTTCTCACCTGGCTTTTTATCAGTTTCTGCTGATTAAGAAGTCCAAGAACCCCGGCTGGTAACAATTATAGAGTTTAAGGACCCTAGTAGTAACAAGGGTTACTGCTGCTGCTGCTAAGTCGCTCCAGTCGTGTTCGACTCTGTGCGACCCCATGGACTGCAGCCTACCAGGCTCCTCCATCCATGGATTTTCCAGGCAAGAGTACCAGAGTGGGGTGCCATTGCCTTCTCTGAAGGTTACTACTAGGAGAAGGAAATGGCAACCCACTCCAGGGTTCTTGCCTGGAGAATCCCAGGGGCGGGGGAGTCTGGTGGGCTGCCGTCTCTGGGGTCGCACAGAGCTGGGCATGACTGAAGCGACTTAGCAGCAGCAGCAGCAGCAGTAGTAACAAAGGCATCTTGTGTTTTAGTCACTTTCGAGTTGAACTCTTTGCAACCCTAGGGACCGTAGGCCGCCAGGCTCCTCGGTCCCTGGGATGCTCCAGGCAAGAATACTGGAGTGCGAATCCATTCCCTTCTACAGGGGATCTTCCCCACCCAGGGACGAAACCTGGGTCTCCCACATTCTCTGCAGAGTCTTTACCATCTGAGCCATCAGGGAAGCGGGAAGACATCATGGGTCAAGACAATTTTTAATTTTAAGGGTGACTTGGCTAAGATGATAGAGGAACCAGGAGAGAGTGACGTCAGGAGAGCTAACTGAGAAGACCTCAGCATGGGAGAAGTCTCCAGCAACACTGTAAAACCAAACAAGCAAACAGCTCACAGAGCTGTTAACAATAAAGGAAGGTGGCTTCATACAAAACCCAACGATGAACTTAAAACTGGGATTCTTTTCACAGTCAAGGCCAGCCGACTTGTTTTTCCTAAGAGGCCAGTTCATGTTTTCCTTCACCGCCCTACTCTACTCCCTTTTTCCACGTAGTGTAAGTCTCCTGCAGAAATCGCAGATTTGAGGGACTCACTTCCCATTCCTTTTCCCCTCCCCTCTGCTTGCCATTTCCTTGGCGACCATCACTTAATTAACCCGAGGAGAGAGGGCGTTGCCCGAGGGAACAGAACCCACCGGAGCAGCAGCTGAGCCATCTGGAGAGGAGCGCGGGCTGGCTGAGCGGAGAGAAGCGCGGAGCAGGCGCGAGGTGGGGGCGATGCGCGGCTCCCCACCTCCGGGACCCGGTCTCTGGGGCGCAGCGCGCGTCGCGCGAAACTTGCAGAGCGCGGGCTACGCGGCGGGGGCTCAAGGTCTGGGTGGGGTCGGGGCTTCGCGGACGCCTTGGCACCCGCAGGTTCCTCTGAGCACCCATCGCGCTTCGGCTCCCAGGTCTCTGATCTTCTTTCCTTTCTCCACCAGTCTAACCATTCTTAAAATCCCGGTCTTTTCTTTAAACTCTGTTCTTTCTCCCTTTGTTCAAACGTTCTGAAATATTGCTAAAACGGCGCGCCTCGGGGCTGCTGCTATTTTTTTTTTTTTTCCTTCACTTTGGGAGCAACCGCTGAAACTTAAGAGCTGAATTTGAGTGAGGGTTGGGGCTTCTGTCCTGGAGAATGAAACGACAACCCACTCCAGTATTCATGCTTGGAGAATTCCATGGACAGAGGAGCCTGGTGGGCTACAGTCCATGCGGTCGCAAAGAGTCGGACACGACTAAGCAGTTAACACTGGGGCCTCTGGTGGCTCAGACGGTAAAGAATCCGTTTACAGTGCAGGAGACCCAGGTTGGATGCCCGGGTCAGGTAGATCCCCTGGAGAAGGAACTGGCAACCCACTCCAGTACTCTTGCCTGGAGAATCCCATGGGGTCGGTCGCAGAAGAGTCCGACATGACGACTAACATACTTTTTGGACTTGAACAGGCAGCTGGGAGCGATATTTGCACTTTGGTGTTTTTGTATAGCACACAAACTTTGAAATTCTACTTGACTGCTCAGATTTGGGGGGGAGAGGGGAGTTAAAAACACAGCCCCGCCAAGGGAACGCTTATAACAGGTTGCTGAGAAAAATGAAGAGGGTTAAAGCTTTGCAGTTTTGTGGACGAGCCTGTGAATTGAATGATTAGGTATTTTTTAACCAGGCTGCATTTTATCTGAGGTGAACACCTGCTTAAGATTTAAGAACACCTACAGAGGATTTTGTAGGAAGAAACCTGCTTTAAAAGAACGGGCTTTACAGAGCTTTAAGATTGATCCTGGGGACCTATTTGCTATTAATGGTATTTCTCAGTTTTAGACATGTGTATTTCTTAAAAAAAAAAAAAAGTGGTTTTTTTTTTTTCTTTTCTCTCTTTATACCTCAAGTTGAATGTGAGAGTTAAGTCTCCAGCGATTAAGGTTCCTGGGAAAAGTTACACAAGCTTTTTGGATCAATGCACTTTTAAAACGAAATTGAATATTACATTGTTTTTCCAATTTAAGTTTCAGTTTCATCCACAGTATTTGAAATATTTTTCCAAAAGATGGTATAATTTTAAAATGTGAGAAATTACTTCCAGCAAAGTAGCAGTGTGTAGGTGTTTTAGATTTTCATTAATTAAGCTTAAATAGTTTCACACAATGCAATGTAATTTTATATAATTGCCTGATAATTCGTTTGATTGCTAACACCTCTGTTGTATTTAATTATAGCAGCTCCTAGAAGAAAATTGTTTGGCTCATTTGTTGGAAAGTATTGATGTATCTAGTTTTATTGGGTGGACAATATCACGAAGCACTTACTTATCAATGCCTTAATGTTTGGTTGAATGAGCAGTCTAAATCATAGAGACCTGATTTTAAAGTGATACATGCACAATCTAAGGAATGTTCAATAGTTTAATTTTGAAGCTAAAACTATACATGTTTAATTGAGCTGCATATACTTTTGCAGATGGAGAAATCAATTATTCTACTGCTCTGCATACAATATGTTGTTAAGGTAAGACATTTTTTAATGTATCCTTTTTGGAATAACTAATGGGCAAGAAGTTATTGCATTGAGTCTATCTATTTTGGAAAATAGAGTATAACAGAACACAGTATTAGATTTAGTGCTTAAGAAAAAATGTCTGCTAGGTTGCTCTGCGAATATATGCATATTGGTGGCAGCTGTTTTCATTGCTTGCAAATTGTTTGGGGGGATCAGAACTTGGTAAAAGATCCAGTAATAGTGAAACATTTTAAAGTTGTTTTTGGTAGGAAGTTTGATTATATCATTCTCTTGAGAGTTGAATTCTTATTTGTCATCTAGGGAACATAAAAGTCTCTGATAATGTGGTCTGGCTGTTTTGCCTCAATTGCTAGTATTTTCTTTACCTACAAATGAACCAAGGTTTTGAAATTAGAGTCAGGTATTTTGCACTCAAACTTAGGTTCACGCTAAGTGTTGTCAAGAATCTGTTATCATCAAGGCGCACAGTTTGACGAGCTACGACAGTGTGCTGGGACCTGGTTTCTTTATCCCCGTTGACCCCAGAATCACCGAGTTTCCTACTGTGCTTGTGCGTTAGTTGCCCAGTGTCCAACTCTTTGCAACCCTGTGGACTGTAGCCCACTAGGCTCCTCTGTCCATGAAAATTTCCAGGCAAGACCACTGGAGTAGGTTGCCATTTCCTATTCTATGGGATCTTCCTAACTCCAGGATCGAGTACACATCTCCTGCATCAGCAGGGGGATTCTCTACTACCAGGCCACCTGGGAAGCCCATGGGTTTCCTAACATGCATCTAAAATTTGCCTGCTTTTATTTTACTTGCCTTTCTTTTACTTATTATTGTAATTGATTTACAGAGTTGTGTTAGTTCCTTCTGTACCTCAAAGTCAATTGTTTCTACATATATGCACTCTTTTTTTAAGATTCTTTTCCCATATAGGTCTTTACAGAGTGTTGAGTTTCATGTGCTGTATAGTAGGACCTCTTTTGTATATAATGATGTATATATGTCTGTCTCAACCTTCCAATTTATCCGTCCCCAACCTTTCCCCCTTGTAACCATAAACTTGTTTTCTACATCTGTGACTCTAATTACTATTTTGTAGATAAGTTCATTTATATCATTCTTTTTTTGATTCCATATATAAGCGATACTCATACAATATTTCTTTCTCTGACTTCCTTAGTATGATAATCTCTACATCCATCCATGTTGCTGCAAATGGCATTATTTTGTTCTTTTTTTTATTGTTTACTTGCCTTTACGTTTTTTCTCACACTGTGGGAAACACTATCCTTATAAATAGTGTATCCACTGGATGTTATTTAATTCATGTGTAGAAATGAATGTTTCTAAAATATTTTAAAATCATAATTTGGTATAGTCTAGGTTTCATTTTTGTAAATTTGCTCATGAAACAATAACCAAGAATGCATTTTAATATTTCTTCAGCATTATTTTTCTTTCTCATTTCAGATCTCAAGAAGTTTCCACTATATACCAAAGGATAAACAAACAACAGTTTTTATTGAATGGGATGAATTTCCTAAGGGAGGAAGTCCTGAATTTTATTTTTTAAAATACCGACTTGTTAATAATTTTGCTCCAGAAGTAAGGCATCTTTTATTTTATGGCTCTGACAAAAGTGAGCATAGTAAATTTGTTATCACTAAAAGCCTCATCATAAATAGGAATTTAATAGCTATTGCAATTTCTTATGTTAATTTTACTAATATATATAATTCTAGCATTTTATGAAATATCTTTAATAACTAGATCAAGATAGTATTTGACTATTTCATCATTAGAATGTTTATGAATTTTCCTTTATAGAATTTATATGCTATGCAGTACTTAAAAATATTTTATGTAAAAATAATTTATGCTTGCATTTCATATTGGAAAAATTGCTATGAAGATATACAGCATTCAAACTTCTAATTATAATGTATCTTACATAGTAAACATTTCTTAGGCAAATGAATCTCCTTATTTACAGAATGCTAAAAAGATTCTTGCAGAACCACAAAAGTTTCCAAAATCAATACTAACACTAGAAGAAAATGAAGATTATCACATCATTATACAGTCTGTAAAATATGGAGAAATTTTAAGTGAAAAGTCATTTCAAACTCGTAAGTAGTGTGTGTATATGTTCAGCTATCTTGCCTAATCTTGAAAAATGTTTTATTACCAGATAATTAGAATTTTACAATGATGAACAGATATGTAATGGTAATCAAAAAATCACATCATGATAGTATTTTGTTTGATCCCCCATTAGCAGCATCACCAACCAGGATAGTAATCTGTTACAACCTAGGAGCCTGTGTTGATACATCATCATCATCACTCAAAGCCTAGGCTTTCCATCATGATTCAGTCTTGGTTTCATTCATTCTATGGGTTTGGATAAATAAAATATGTATCCATCATTTTAGTATGGTACAGAGTATTTAGATGTGTATAAGAGACAGCCTTATTTACAGAATGCTAAAAAGATTCTTGCAGAACCACAAAAGTTTCCAAAATCAATACTAACACTAGAAGAAAATGAAGATTATCACATCATTATACAGTCTGTAAAATATGGAGAAATTTTAAGTGAAAAGTCATTTCAAACTCGTAAGTAGTGTGTGTATATGTTCAGCTATCTTGCCTAATCTTGAAAAATGTTTTATTACCAGATAATTAGAATTTTACAATGATGAACAGATATGTAATGGTAATCAAAAAATCACATCATGATAGTATTTTGTTTGGTTATAATTTAGTTTTCAAAATTCAAAGGAAATTGAAGCTAAAGTAAGAATACAGTTTTCAGTTTGGGCATTTAATGTGTGCCAATATGGTAGATAGGTATAGTGTAGATTGAAATATCCAGATTATCCTTAAAGAACTATAATGTGGATTGTAATCCGCTGTAATTCATTCATTCTAAATAGAGTACCAGAAACTCCCACATAATCCAGAAAACATTTTATAGTTAGATCAAGTTTTTCCATCATGGTGAATCTTTGGTAATTCAATATCCCTTGTGTTTCTTTCTGTTTTATTTGAAACTGTGCTAATTATTTGCCCTGATCTTTTAGGTGGAGTTTCAACTAGAAATATTGAAACAGTAGCAACAAGTACGAGTGTTTCTTTTAACTGGAGTGTGCTATCTTCCAATGACATTTTGGTGTCAATATCGCTTAATAATTCTTCACAAATTATGCAGAATGTCATGTTTTATGAGTGGGAAGACTTGAAACCTGCCACCTTATATGTTTTTACACTTGAATTTAAACAGTTGCATTTGGATTTCATAAATATACTTCAGAGATTGGATATTCAAATTGAAACAGGTATGTAGATATTTATTAATTTATATATTTATTATGTATCTTGTAGATAAATTGGTGGCCTTTAAAAAGTGATTCAGTCAAGTATTAACTAGTGTCAACTACTTGTAAATGAACTAGCATAGTCTTCTTTTTCTAACTATATTATTCCAATATTTGACTGATTTATTGAACAAGCTGGATTTAGCCGGTAAAGATAATTTTTCTTCCACGACTTCTTTTAAACTGAACCAAGTGGGTGCTCTTTCCTTTAACTCTGACAATGGTTCATATAGATTTTCCAGGAGATACTGGAGGAGAGAGGAGCCTGGTGTGTTGTAGTCCACGGGTTGCAAAGAGTTGGACATGACTTGGTGACTGAACAACATATAAAGTCCATAATTTGTGGGTAGCTTCAATATATCAATGAATGGTCTCACTTTCAGATATTAAACTATCATTAAAATATAGTATAACATAGAAATATTTCATTAGCACACCCAGAATGCAGTGGACCCTCATAAATAATAAAAGGTGAAAAGTACAGCTCAGCAGACTTTGAGTGCTAACTACCAACTCCTCTAGTCTCAAGTTATTTTTCAGAAACATAGCATCAAATTGGATGCTGGGATATTTAGAGAGATTCTAGTCCAGAATGGTTGCTTTATGGTATGTCAATGGATTGTAGCTCTAAGAAAATTCTTTTAAGAATCTGTGTCAAATAAATCAATCTATCCTGAAGGAGGAAAAAAAATATAACTTTTTCATTCTATTTGAAGTTTCTCCATTACTCATCCTTGATCAGACCTGACCTAAATTTGAAATACCGCAAGGGGGAGCTGAATGTGTTCAATTTTTTTGTGTCTTCCTATTTCCTGTTCCTTCTCACACATGGTAGGAAAAGATTTGAGGACAGAGTCCTAGATGGCTAATAGGGACAATGCACTTTCTGTGATGAGCTAAGAGGCCCATTTCAATACCCTGTACAGGAACAATAAATGAATCACAATATCTTTTATAATAAATTTTGTTAGTAAAAAGACAATAAGGTAGTTAAAGCATTTCCTCTCATACTTCTTCCCCAAGGAAAACAAGACAACAGTTCAAAATATCCTTTACAGAATGAACCAAGTCAGAAAAAGAAAAATATATATAACGCACATATATGAAATCTAGAAAAATGGTTCTGATGACGAACCTGTTTGTAGGGGTAGGAATAAAGATGCAGGCATAGAGAGTGGATTTGTGGACATGGAGGGAGAGGATGGGATGAACTGAGAGCGGCACTGACATATATATACAACCATGTGTAAAATAGCTAGTGGGAAGCTGCTGTATAACACACAGAGCTCAGCTCCGTGCTCTGCCATGACTTAGAGGGGCAACATGAGGGGATAGAGGGGAGCTATGCGAAGGAGGGGAGATATGTGTGTACGTGTATATATATATGTGTGTGTGTGTATATATATCTGATTCAGATTGTTGTACAGTAGAACCTAACACGGCATCGCAAAACAATTATACTCCAGTTAAAAAAAGCTCCTTCTTACATCTTCGAATATGTTAGGCTGGTCACTGATGCTTCATCAGCATCAGCATGTTTTTACTCTGAACAGGCTGATATTTTCCTGTCTCTCTATGGTGTGTAATCTTGGAGAAAGGACTAAATGGCCAGCCATTCCAGTTTTTTTTTTTTTTTCTTTTTCTGGAAAGTGAACCCATTTGAAATCAAATGACAAAGGGCAGAATTCACAGCAAGCGTGATGTCTTGGGTATGTGTGCATGTGTGCTGAGTCATATCTGACTCTCTGCAACCCCATAGACTATAGCCTGCTAGCCTCTGTTCCATGGAATTTCCTAGGCAAGATTACTGGAGTGGGTTGCCATTTCCTACTCCAGGAGAATGCTCTAAATTTAAAAAAAAAAAGCCTGAAATTTACTTAAAAATTTCTCTAGCAGTATAAAAATAAGGGAAAGAAACGGTAACCTAAAGTAATTTAGAAAGAAAAATATTTGTGGTTTTGTGTTAAGTTGTAATTGGGCAATAATTCTGTATAATTCTTAAAGCTACTTAAAACTATTTTAGTTGGTAGTAATTCACTTACTACCAGAATAAAGCAGCTTTAGCACTTTTATTGGTTTAGGAGAAATATAGGGAAAGTGCACAGTTAATACTATGAGGTTTTTAGAGTTAACCTCTGTAGATGTTAAGAAATAGAATTATGAAATGTTATATTGCTGAATCCATCTTTAACAAAAAAATTTTTCTTTTGGTAGGTTCATGTTCACAAGGATGGGTAGCATTAAAAAACAGCTGTTACAGAATTAGCAAAGAGAGTAAACCATGGACTATAGCCCAGCAATACTGTAAGCTATCCTTAAGTTCTGCACATCTGGTGGATATAAAAAATGAGGAGGAAAAAAATTTTGTATTTTCGCATCTCAGATCAAAGAATCAAATAATAATATGGACTGGTCTTAACAACTTTAAGGTCAGTAGATATAAAGAATATGTATTGTGATAAAACTGTTTTTACCTATGTTCATTCATTCATCTATTCCTTCTTACCTTAATTCAGTAAATATATATATATTAAAAAAAATTTTTTTTACTTTACTGTATTGGTTTTGCCGTACATCAACATGAATCTTCCATGGGTTTAAATAAATATTTACTGAGTACTTCTTATAACCAGGGGTTTCCCTGGTGGCTCAGACAGTAAAGAATCCACCTGCAATGTGGGAGACTTGGGTTCAATCCCTGGGTTGGGAGATCCGCTGGAGAAGGAACCCCCTCCAGTATTCTGGCCTGGAGAATTCTATGTTCTGTATAGTCCATGGGGTCGCAAAGAGTTGGATATGACTAAGCAACTTTCACTTCTCTTCCTTTAAGCCAGACACTATTTCTCCTTATTTTTCCAGTATCTCTCTTTTTTAGAGATTTATAGGTTCACAACAAAACTGAAGGAAAGACAGAGATTACCCATGTACCCTCCACCTCCAGACACACATTGCCTCCCCCATTAGCAGCATCACCAACCAGGATAGTAATCTGTTACAACCTAGGAGCCTGTGTTGATACATCATCATCACTCAAAGCCTAGGCTTTCCATCATGATTCAGTCTTGGTTTCATTCATTCTATGGGTTTGGATAAATAAAATATGTATCCATCATTTTAGTATGGTACAGAGTATTTTCATTGTCCTAAAACCCCTCTTTTCTCTGTCTATTCATTCCTTCCCCACCTCCTCCAATCTCTTTTGTAGGCATTCATTTCTTTACCTAATTTTTTTTAAATTTTGATTTTTCCCAGACCCCAAATTGAAGAATACGAGTGACCTTATTCATTCCTTATTTTTTTCCACCTGAGCCGGTTCTCAAATGTTTATTAGCCCACTTTCCTCTTATGAGTTTCAGTTCAGTTTATTTGCTCAGTCGTGTCCGACTCTTTGTGACCCCATGGACTTGAACACTCCAGGCCTCCCTGTCCATCACCAACTCCCAGAGTCCATCCAAACCCATGTCCGTCGAGTCGGTGATGCCATCCAATCATCTTATCCTCTGTCATCCCCTTCTCCTCCTGCCTTCAATCTTTCCCAACATCAGGGTCTTTTCAAATGAGTCAGCTCTTCGCATCAGGTGGCCAAAGTATTAAGGAGTTTCAGCTTCAACATCAGTCCTTCCAATGAACACCCAGGATTGATCTTTAGGATGGACTGGTTGGATTTCCTTGCAGTCCAAGGGACTCTCAAGAGTCTTCTCCAACACCACAGTTCAGAAAGTTTCAGACATCTATCTAGTTTTCTTCTGCTTATTTATCCCTTTTTAATTTTTCCACAGACACTTCAATATTGCCAAACTGACGTGTCACATCCTTCCCGTCAAACCTGCTCCACTTTCTCGCTTTCTTACTTCTGTGAACAATGCAGTAATATGAACCTGAAAACCTGGAGGTCTCCATTTTACTTCTCTTGCTGTAGACATCCAGGTTTTAGAGTTCAGTTTTACTAAAAGAGATACAAAACAATCTGAAAATTTTAGTCAATACCAGTGAGATAAGGAGTGAGTGACATTTTTCTCCAAACATTCCTAACCCTGTGGAATAGCTCACGAAATCTCATTTATTTTACTTCTCTTGCTGTAGACATCCAGGTTTTAGAGTTCAGTTTTACTAAAAGAGATACAAAACAATCTGAAAATTTTAGTCAATATCAATGAGATAAGGAGTGAGTGACATTTTTCTCCAAACATTCCTAACCCTGTGGAATAGCTCACGAAATCTCATTTTGGTTAAAGTTTTGTAGGAAAGCTTGCTGCCTGCTGCCAAGTCACTTCAGTCATGTCCGACTCTGCGATCCCATAGACGGCAGCCCACCAGGCTCCCCCGTCCCTGGGATTCTCCAGGCAAGAACACTGGAGTGGGTTGCCATTTCCTTCTCCAGTGCATAAAAGTGAAAAGTGAAAGTGAAGTCACTCAGTCATGGCCAACTCTTAGTGACCCCGTGGACTGCGTGCGGCCCACCAGGCTCCTCCATCCATGGGATGCTCCAGGAAAGAGTGCTGGAGTGGGGTACCATTGCCTTCTCCAGGAAAGCTTGAGACCTAACATTATCTTTGTCTAATCTGTGTTTTCTTCTTGGTGTTCCATTTATTTTTATTTCCTGCCACTCTGTTCTCCATGAGATACCCTGATCTCTCGTGACCTAAGGCAAATTTTATCAGTTTTGATACCAGTTTTTCTTTAGAACTTTGTGTAAGCTTGGGTGAAACTATTGGCAGTCTTTAACTGCATTTTCATCATTCCCTTAATGAGATTTGTTTATCTTTTAATGGGCACTGAAGGAAATTCTAATAAAGATTCCTCAAAGCACAGCTCATCTCAGAAGTCCCATGCCAGTGTGCTAGTCTCTTTCCAGTAGGCCAGTTATATACATAATTTCTTTCCTTCTTCTAGCTTGGTGGTTCTGAACTGTTTGAATTAGAATGCTTTCTTTCAATAGTTAGGTTACTGGTTTTTGTTATGACGTTAGATCATATGCTCATGAGAGGCAAAGAGAGGCTCTTGAGGCATCCTTGTGATGGTTATGAATTTTTCTAAAGTGTCTAAGATACAGATTCTGCTTTAAGATACTTAAAAATAATTTGGAAAGTGAGTGAAACATCAAAGTAACTATTAAAAAGAAAACTTCCTTTGTAATCATAGCTGAGTCCTATAATATCTCCTAAGTGCTAAGTATAGCTCTATGTGATTTACTTGTATGACAGAGGAAATTAGCACACCTGTCTGATCTTAACCACTATATTCTACAACCTTTCAAGCTGTTCTCTTGAGGTTGACATCAGAGTTCACTTCCAGGTCAGTTCTTGTGATATGCTGAGAAGGTCATCACCCGTTTAATTAAAGCCATGCTAAGTAAGTGTGAGTTTGTTACTGGATGTCATAGAAAAAGATTGACTCATTGTTATATCCTAGCTTCCAAATGAGACTTGGCCACGCAATAGGAACTTAATGAAAGATTAATGAGATCTATATTCTACTTCTGGAAGGGTTACATATGTAATTCTCATTGAGTTCTCGCAACAGCCTTATGAATAGACAATGTAATTATTCTCATTTTATAGATAAAGAAAATGAAATACCAGAAATATCCTGGTTCACGTAGCTAATAAATGGCCATGCCAGACCTCAAGCCTGTATCTGTTTGACCAGCTCTCATTGTTTGACCATACTGCCTCTGAGCCTCTGTTTGCAAAATGGCAGGACAACATATGCAATACTGCAGGCTCTTTAAGGAAATTATATTCCTCCATTCTACTTGATGGGATTGGAATGTCCTTTTTAAAAATCTCTTTAGAATATCTAAAGGGAGCAGATCTTTTTAGTTTTCATCCATGCCACTTGCTTGGCACTCTGCTTGAGGCTGGGGATGGCGTCATAATCACAGTATGGGCATAGTCTTGGTTTTCATAGAACTCATCGTCTCTAAGAATTATATTTGATTTTGAGCCACTGTTCTGTGCCTGGCCTTTGCATTCACACTCTAAACCTGTTGACTGTCATGCAGAGTAGTCCTGATTAGCTTCATTGCACTGGTGAAAATATTTTATTTCTAAGAGGTTAGCAGTTGTCTATTACTTAGATAGTAAGTGGCAAAATTGTTGATTAGAATCCAGGTATATTTTTGTCAAAGCTTCTACTTTTCCTGCTACCCCTTTCAAGGAGAGTAACCACTACCTAGAGACAGATTTATTACTTGTGAAAGTTGAGGTTGATGATACTCACTACTGACATCCTTACCAGAATGGTAATAGAAACCTCTTCTGATGCTTAAGACTTATTTGATGACTTGAATCAAAATAATCTCTGAAGAATAAAGGGTCTGTGCCTGGCATTGTTTTGAGCACTTCACATGCATTGTCTGTAATGTTCACAACAAATTAGATGTAGTTTCTATCACTACACCTATTTTACAGATGAGAAAAAGTTTACAGTGGGTAGTAAGTTTGGGCGAAGCTGAATTTTGATGTACTAAAGCAGGAGATAAACAGAAATGCATCCTGGATTATAAGGGACTTACAATGGAGAGAATTAATAAGGAATAAAATTAAATGCAAACAAAATTGTATAGAAAAGTGTGATTACCCAAATTCCCAGTACATGGGAATTTATTCTCCTGAAGACATGGGTAATGAACGGATGAAAATGAACTCTGCCTCCAGCTCAGAATCTTTATCATGAAAGAAATCTACAAGAAAATACGAAACTGGTTGATTTAACAATCTTAGAAAATTTTATAATATAGATATCTAATAAAAATCTTTACACATATTTGAAATGTGACTTTTCCTTTAAATTGGCTTAATTTGTACTCTTATTACAGAAAGAAGGTCATCTCACATGGACAGATGGATCATCTTTTGACCTTAAGGAAAATGAAATACTTTCTTTTCCACTACTACCCAAGAATGAAACAGATTGCTACATTTTACAGCAAAACTCAACTGGACCAAACTATTTCTTTACAGGATTTTTCTGTTATGTTCCATTGCCATATATTTGTGAATATGAATGTAATTATCTTTTTAGTGTTTGTCTATTCATGCATCTCATTCTTTTATTACTTTAAAGATAGAATTATAATTTCTAATAAAAATAGTTCTCTTCTATTTTTTTTAGCACCTTCTCCGCAGGAAAACCTTTTGTTCTATATAAAGGATGTTGGAACAACTGAAGTTGTGTTTAGCTGGGATAATTTGAGTGCTTGGAATAATTTGAATAAGTGGCTGAAACTTGGATATAAAATTATCATTAAATATTATTTAGATTGTACAGAAGAGCAACATTTTGAAAGCATGCCCCCAGATACTACAGAGAAAGCAATTACACAATTGTATCCTGGCCGTGTTTACAGATTTTTATTCTCTGCAATAAATGAATGGGAGGCAAAAACTACTTTAAGTCCAGTAATCACTGTTGAAACACGTAAGTTACAAGATATCTGAAATATAATTTTTCAAATATTTAATATCATCATTAGCATGTAATTCCTGAGGGCCTGCCATTTTCTTATAAGATTCTGAGAAATATCTCTTTAACCATTTAAAATTACAATGAATCTGTTTATGTGTTTGGCTTTCCTATTAAACTATACACCCAGAAGGGCAGGAACTATGTCTTATTTACAGTAATGAGACTGGTTCCCAGTTCACAGTAGGCAATAAGTTTGGGGGAAGCTGAATTTTGATGTGCGAAAACAGGAAATAAACAGACATGCATCCTGGATTATAAGGGACTTACAATGCAGAGAATTAGTAAGGAATAAAATTAAATGCAAACAAAATTATATAGAAAAGTGTAATTACCCAAATTCCCAGTCGATGGTACATTTAATAAACGCTTTTTAGCATTTAGAGTGGAGAAGGCAGTGACACCCAGTACTCCAGTACTCTTGCCTGGAAAATCCCATGGATGAAGGAGCCTGGTAGGCTGCAGTCCACGGAGCCGCTAAGAGTCGGGCACGACTGAGCGACTTCACTTTCACTTTTCAATGCATTGGAGAAGGAAATGGCAACCCACTCCAGTGTTCTTGCCTGGAGAATCCCAGGGGTGGGGGAGCCTGGTGGGCTGCTGTCTATGGGGTTGCACAGAGTCGGACATGACTGAAGCGACTTAGCAGCAGCAGCATTTAGAGGGTGACAGGGGCAGAATTATGGAAGGGATAGGCTTAGATTCCAACTTGAAGGAAGAAAAGCACATCGTGAGCAAAAGTGTGGTGATGTGAGTTTGTAGGAAAAGAACAGTGTGGACTGGAGACCTTCGGGCATGAAGGTAACCGTGGTTTGAAGAGTAGATGGCATCAGATTTGGGCATGCCAGCAGTCTCTGTCTTAGATGGTTGCACTTGACCTTAGGAACAAAGGAAATCCATGAAGACTATGGTTTCTAAGTCTTGTTTTACCTTTTTCAAGTACTTTAGTGCATTATTTTATAGTCTATCTCTCTCAGCATTTGGAGTAGCTGTAGAGAAATGAGAAAACTGAGCTTCAGAAAGGAGAAGTACACTGACTAGACAAACGTGGCTTGTTAAGCCGTGCAGGAATCCAGGCACTCAGATGGTCTTATTTTAACTGTTGAACTAGTGCTTCTAAAGAAAGAATCAAAAAGAATGTGTGTGCATGTCTCATTGTTGGGAGGGTAGGGAACGGATACAGGTTTGAGGCTGATAATTGCAAGGCGCCGCTTTAGGAAAACTAATATGGAGGGATTAACTGGGGAAATAACTGGCACCGGATGAAACAGTTTGGAGTTGGGAAATATTTCTGTAAGAGGATGAATGCCTGAGTTCCAGTGATGTTAGGGATGAAGAATGAATAATATGAAGTCCCCACCCTCTTGTCGCAAGGCAGAAATAAAAGACACATATAACATGATGACTGAGGGCCAGAGTACCATTTTGGTGATGCTTGTGATAAAACTGCACAGTAGTGTGTGTCAAACACTTGACAAGTGCTTTACTTCCCGCATTTTATTTAATCTTCATAATTACTGCTGTAATACCCATTTTATATTCAAAAAGCCTGAGGCTCAAAGAATAAGTAATTTACTCAGGAAGTTGGAGATATAAACTGGAAGGGTCAGGGCTCAAATCTAATTCTCCTTTTCTCTCCAAATTTAGAGTGTCATGGAACTACTAAGAAGTAAGAGGTTACTCTCCCAAACTGTATTACTAGTATAATGTCTTTTTTGTTTGTCTGTTTCTTCTCATCTACTAGGTCCATTATCACCCCAAAATGTCACAGTTACTCATGTGACCCCAACGGAGATATTTTTACACTGGGATGCTCCAGATCCTGCATCTTTTGACCATTATCTTGTGGTTATTTTGGATGCTGAAAATGGTAAATCAGAAGAAGTGTTTGTTGAAAAACCCAACACATCCACAACAATTGTAAATCTCAAATTTTTCCATCATTATCTGATCTATCTATTCAGTGTGGCAGAAAGAGGAACTCTAAGCTATTTTGAGAAACCTATTTCAGCTGTTACAGGTATGGGCACATTTTGCTTTTTGATCAGTGCAAACTGCATACTTTGAAATACTGTTTTGCTGAAACTTAATTGTGTCGATCCTTCATTAGTACAAAATGATCACAGTTGAACGTTTGTCTAGATGTTGAATCATGATTCTAAGCATGGATTCTAAATAATTTAGATTTAAACAGACTCCTTAAATATCTGCATTTTTCCTACCAGAGTTCCTGGAAGGAGTATTTCTTACCATAGCCTTTGTTGGAGAATAAATTATCCTAAAAGATGAAGATTAGTTACCCAGTTCTCTGATAGCTTCAGATCCAGCAAGTAGGTCTGCACATTTAATCATGCTCTTTGCCTATGCAATGTTATGCGTTGACCTCTAGGGGGCAGTGTCACCCCAGGACTTTTGGCGAAGACGGTTCTAAGCTACACTCACCTCGGCATAGCAGTTTTTGAATCATTGTCTAGAACATAATAATTAAAGTAACCTATCTTTTAATTAAGCATTCTATTTACCCCCTAAAGTCAGTCTTTTTTGAAAGGAGAAAACTCGATTCATGAAAGCACATAACTCAGCACATTGTATTGTTTGTGCAATGTGTCGTTAACACGTTTACATGCAAGGTTCTTTGAAGTTTCACCAGCTAAAATTTAAACACGAGAACTGAGGGAGGAGGAATGGAAAGCCTGCATGTGCGCAGCCACAGGTTAATCAACTTCTCATACTTGGGAATACTTGGGATTCTTTGACAATGACGATGATTATTTGTAAAACAATTAATAAAAGACATCATTTCATGCTTACTGAATGCAAATACTTCAGATACATGCATTCAGTGTTGCAAATCCTAATCAGAAGTATTTTTCCAGTTGGATACTAGAGAGCAGATGTTTTCTTATCCCCAGGCTCAGACAAAGCATGTCAACTGATACATGCTTGATTGAGTTCCTGACACTTTAGGAAGATGCTTTCATTTTTAACTGACAGGGAGACTAGGAGGATTTCTCACAGATCCATCAATTTTTAAATCACATTAAAATCTTCCATGGGATGTACCTATTTGTGTAGTAGAGGGACAGGAGAAAGGTACATGTGAGTCTGCACGTTTAATTGTGTGACTTGCTATATATGTCGACTCTAAACTGACATATGTTTAAGGATTTAGTAATCCAGTGCTCTTTAACTTTCCTATGGTTGAAGCAATATTCCTTCTTTTCTCATTCATTATTTACTCAATAGATTATGTTTTAGTGTCAGGAATTGCATTGGAGACTAGAAATGCAAAGATGAATAAGACTAGGATCTACCTTCAGAGGACTTAACATGTTAATGGAGTGAGACAAATTTTTTAAAACAACGATTGTGTATTATAATTGCTGTGAAGGCTTATGCTGTTGATACTATAGGAGCATAGAGAGGAATCCGTTAACTCAGACCGGGGTTCAAGGACAGCCGTGAGAATCTTTGTGGAGGGGTGATACCCTGAGTCATGAGGGGAGGGGAGAGTGAGCCAAGCAGGCGCGGGGATCCAGAAGCGTGCTACAAGGAGGGCGTGTGAGCCGACGGGGAGGACCGAAGTAGGGGCGTCCGCCTGGCTCTCGCTGGGAGAGCCAGAGGAGGCTTCTTAAAGACGGACAGCTGCACTTTAGGAAATGATGGTAGATGGCATGGCTGGAACACAGGGAGGCATATATTGAGGGTCCGGAAAATGTAAGCTAAGCACTCAACAGGAAGAGACTTGATGCAGTACATTTTATTCATTAAAATTTAACCGTTTTGGGTTAATGGAGTCTTTGAAAATGTGGAAAAAATAATGGACTTTCTCCCATAAACATGTACAGACAGGCATGTATAGAAAATCCTATGAGTAACTATAGGACTATAACAGACTCCTGAGTTTTGTAGGTGTGGGTGTAAGAAAAAATATCTGAAATTGTTTCACCATGGATCTTCTGAACAGTTTTTCTGATGGAACTATTCTGAAATTTCCTGATAATTTTATATAATCGATTTCAACACCTAGAGCCAAGTTAGCTTCAGTTTTGTGAAATGATTATGAAATGAACAGACCCAGAATATTTTCCTAAGAAGTTAAAATGTGGTGTTTGATTTTGTTGATTAGGAAATGAACTTCAAAACATATTGAAAATCAACTTATAGTTTCTGAAAACAAAATGACTATGAAAATCATGGAGAGTTCTTTTTTAAATTATTTTTTAATTGAAGGATAATTGTTTTACAGAATTTTGTTTTCTGTCAGACATCAACATGAATCAGCCATAGGTGTACAAATATCCCTTCCCTCTTGAACCTCCCTCATATTTCCCTCCCCACCTCACCCCTCTAGGTTGATACAGAGCCCCCGTTTGAGTTCCCTGAGACATACAGCAAATTCCCAGTGGCTATCCATTTTACATATGGTAATATAAATTTCCATACTCTCTCCATACATCACACCTCTCCTCCCCTCTCCCCATGTCTGTAAGTCTGTTCTCTATGTCTGTTTCTCCATTGTTGCCTTACAAATAAATTCATCAGTACCACATTCCTAGATTCCATATATATGTGTTGAAGTGAAGTGAAGTGGCTCAGTTGTGTCCGACTCTTTGCGACCCCATGGACTGTAGCCTACCAGGCTCCTCTGTCCATGGGATTTTCCAGGCAATAGTACTGGAGTGGATTGCCATTTCCTTCTCCAGGGGCTCTTCCCAACCCAGGGATTGAACCTGGGTCTCCCGCATTGTAGGCAGATGCTTTACCGTCTAAGCCACCAGGGAAGTCCTATATATGTGTTAGTATATGATATTTATCTTCTCTTTCTGACTTACTTCTCTCTGTATAATAGGCTCTAGGTTCATCCACCTCATTAGAATGGACTCAAATGTGTTCCTTTTTATGGCTGAGTAGTATTCCATAGTGTGTGTGTACCACAAATTCTTTATCCATTCATCTGTTGATGGACATCTAGATTGCTTCCATGTTCTAGCTGTTGTAAATAGTGCTACAATGAACATTGGGGGTACATGTGTCTTTTTCAATTTTGATTTCCTCACGATATACGCCTGAGGAGTGGGATTGCCGGGTCATATGGTGGTTTTATTCCTAGTTTTTTTTTTTTTTTTTTAAGGAATCTTCATATCGTCTTCCATAGAGGTGGCATCAATTTACATTCTCACCAACAGTGCAAGAGGGTTCCTTTTTCTCCACACCCTTTCCAGCATTTATTGTTTGTAGACTTTTTGATGATGGACATTCTGACTGGTGTGGGGGTGATATCTCATTGTAGTTTTGATTTGCATTTCTCTAGTAGGGAGCAGTATTGAGTACCTTTTCCTGTGTTTGTTAGCCATCTGTATGTTTTCTTTGGAGAAATGTCTGTTTAGGTCTTTTTCCCACTTTTTGATTGGGTTGTTTGTTGTTTTGGTACTGAGTTGTTTGAGGTGCTTTTATATTTTGGAAATTAATCCTTCATCAGTTGTTTCATTTGCTATTATTTTCTCCCACTCTGAGCATTGTCTTTTCACCTTATTTATAGTTTCCTTTGCTGTGCAAAAGCTTTTAAGTTTAACCAGGTCCCACTAGTTTATGGTTGTTTTTTATTTCCATTACTCTAGGAGGTGGGTCATAGAGGATCTTGCTTTGATTTATGTCATTGAGTGTTGTGCCTATGTTTTCCTCTAAAAGTTTTATTGTTTCTGGTCTTATATTTAGGTCTTTAATCCATTTTGATTTTATCTTTGTGTATGGTGTTAGAAAGTGTTCTATTTCATTCTTTTACTTATAGCTATCCAATTTTTCCCAGCACCATTTATTGAAAAGGCTATCTGTGCCCCATCATATATTCTTGCCTCCTTTGTCAAAAATAAGGTACCAATAGATGTGTGGGTTTATTTCTGGACTTTCTATTTGTTCCATTGGTTTGTAGTTCTGTTTTTGTGTCCATACCACACTGTCTTGATGACTGTTGCTTTGTAGTGTAATCTGAAGTTAGGAAGGATGCGTCCTCTAGCTCCATTCTTTCTCAAGACTGCTTTGGCTATTCGGGGTCTTTTGTGTATGCATTGTGAAGTTTTTTGTTCTAGTTCTGTGAAGAATGCCATTTATAATTTTATAGAGATCACATTGAATCTGTAGATTGCATTTGGTAGTATTGTCATTTTCACAATATTGATACTTCCTACCCAGGAACATGGAATATCTCTGTATCTGCTTATGTCATCTTTGATTTCTTTCATCAGTGTCTTATAATTTTCTGTACAGTTCTTTTTTCTCCTTAAGTAGGTCTGTTCCTATATATATTTTTCTTTTTGTTGCAATGGTGAATGCGATTGGAAAATCATGGAGAATTCGTTAAAGATTAAAGATGAAGCTTCTCTGATAGCTCAGTCGGTAAGGTCATCTGCCTGCAGAGCAGGAGACCTGGGTTCAGTCCCTGGGTTGAGAAGATTCCCTGGAGAAGGAAATGGCAACCCACTCCAGTATTCTCACCTGGAAAATCCTATGTACAGAGGAGCCTGGTGGGCTATAGTCCATGGGGTTGCAAGAGTCAGACTAAACCACCAAACTAAAATAAAGCTATTGAACAGTTAAAAATTGCATAATTATCCTTACAAACGTGAACTAATTATTGATCATTGTACCTGAGAACTATCAAAAGTTTAGAGGAGACTTGTAACATAAGACAATGAGATTAAAAGGAAAGCATTACAATTTCCAGAGAATAGTAGTGAAAATTGTAAGGCATGATATTCAAATAAATTGTATAAGAAGATAAACTAGTGTCTTTTGTTTGGTTATTACAAAAATAGTCAAGAACATTCTCCAATACTTAAATAGTGATAGCAAAGACACATTTTTTTTCCTTAAAATTTAGTCCTTTTCAAGACATAGTGACATGAAGATTTGTTTACTTTAAACATGAATTAATACTAAATTGATATATTTTTACTCAACAGCATGAGTAATAACAGACAATAAACTAAAATGTATGTTATTTATGTATTTCTCAAAGGTATTAATCCACCTCAGAAAATGTGTGTAAAACCTGAAGATGTGGATGAAGACAGTATAATTCTCCAGTGGGAACCCCCACAAGATGGCCATGAGGTTTATATTCAAATCAGATCCATAGCAGATACACAAGAAATCAGGGAGCTTTTTGTAAAGGATGCTAATAGATGCAAGATTGATCACTTAATCCCTGGAATGACATATGACATTGGAATGGCAACAGTAATGAATGGGAACTTGAGCGAGCTGGTAACTATTCAACAGACTCTAAGTGAGAATCAGATACTTTTCATTTCTTAACAGATATTTCCTGATTTGGGGGTATTATAAAATAGTTTCTGATAGATTTCTCTGGTAGCACGTTTTACCTTTTTAAATAGATTGTTGGTGTATTTCAGGATCTGGAGCAATTTCCATCCATTGTATCTTGCAAATGTCTATGTTTGAATAAAGGAAGTTCCTATGTTTAGGAACTTCATTCCAAAATCACACTGTCTAGGTTTGAATCTGAGTTCAGCTATTTCACTAATCCTGAGCAATGCATTCAACCTATTTATGCCTCAGTTTCCAAATTTGTAAAGTGAAAGAAAATAATAGTGTAGATTTCATGGGTTGTCCTGAGAATAACTGATTTAATAAATATAAGGACCTAGAACAAGGCCTGACATATAGGCACTGTTTGTAATTTTTATTGTCTCCTCAGAGGCATGCTGTAGCATACCAGAAGGAAATATTGACAGTGTATAAAAGGTTTAGGACCAAAAAATTTTTCACTTTTCCAATGAAATCAATTCAATGAACAATAATTATTAAAAATGTAATAAAAGGAAAAAAGTAAATACATTAAATAATATTCATAGATATTTATAAATGGTGATAAAGCTTAAGGAAAGCAGAAAAATTAAGTCAGTGAGAGTGTTAGCTGAAAAAAAAAGCACAACATAAGAGCAGTGAGTTGCAGTTTTATGCAGGGATCTTGGTGAGGGCTGTAGCCTGGGAGACAGCCTCTCAGAGAACCTTGAGGAACTTGCTCCGAAGAGGCAGGGGAGAGGCCAGTATGCAGGTGATTCTGGCTAAGGGACATATGCAATCAAGCATCTGTCATGGTGGAAGATGACTACTGGTTACAAGGAACAGATATCTCAGTTAATGATTTTAGTGCTTTTCCAAGTATGGGAAGATATAAAAATATGGGGTCCTTAAAATTTTTCCTGAAGCATATCCAACTGTTTAAGGGCCTGTTTTGCCTGTTTTCACAAAGCGTAGTGTGCTTCATTCTGTTCTTCATCCTGAATTCCTTTCGGGGTGTGTTGTAGGTCAGCAGCGGCAGTGACTAAGGATTTACTGTTCCCTTGCTAGAAGACTGTGGCCATGATACACCTTGTTTATGAGAGGAATTGAAGAGGGGCGGAGGCGCTGCTGGAGATAGGCTGTAATAGGGGTGGCATTTGATGGAGGCTTAAATGATGAGGAGGGGCCAGAGCAGAACAAGGAGGAGGAAGGGTACTTTAGGAATGAACAACTGTCATGAAGAATGTAAGACAAGGACAGACTTGGTGTCTGAGAACAAAAAGGCCAGGATAAGGAAGAGGGAGAAGGGTAGTAGGAAATGATATTGAATGAGGATTCAGGGGTCAGAGCACAGGCAGCCTGCAGGCTGTGCTTTTGAGTTTGTTCTGAGGGCAGTGGAAAGTCATTGAGGGGTTTATGCAGGAGAGGTGACAGGGTGGGGTCACCTTGTCACAAAAATGTCCTTCTGATATGGGCTAAGAATGATTTGTTTAGGGGCAAGAATAGAACTGGGGAACTGGTTCCAGGGTGTTATCGAGTTTAGGCAAAAGATTATGGTGAGCAAGATAGGGAAGTGCAGCTGGAAAGTAGTGGCCACGTTTTACAATATGGAAGTCCAAGCCTTCATGCTGGAGGCTTGTGATCAGTAAGTGAAAGTCACTCAGTCACGTCAGAGTCTTTGCCACCCCGTGATGGTAGCCCGCCAGGCTCCTCTGTCCTTGGAATTCTCCAGGCAAGAATATTGGAGTGGGCAGCCATTCCCTTCTCCAGGGGATCTTCCCAACCTTGAGATCGAACCCTGATCTCCTGCATTGCAGGTGGATTCCTTACCATGGGTTACCAGGGAAGATCCTGATCATGAGCAGAGGAAGGGAGAAACTGAGTGTTTGACTTGAATAATTTAGGGGAATAGTGATGACTCTGAGGAAAGAAAGATCACTGGACCTCACAGGCCTTTTAGCTAAGAAGAAGGGTAGTCTAGTGGGAAAAATGAATGAATTAAAAAAAAATTATGTGTTAGCAGTGTCTACATTCAGCCAGCATGAAATCTTCCTGTTTTATCTTTCAAAGACTAAACTGAAATTTATTTCCATAATTCCATATTTAAATTTTTGAGAGAAACTACCTAAAGATAGTTATCATAGAAAGCAGAGATGAAAAAGAAGACAGTTTGATAATTAAGCAAGATATATTGCTAAAAAACTATTTTCTACCTACTAAACAACCTAACATAAATTTATATGCAGAATGGAAGTATAAAACTAAAACATGTAGATGAGAAATGAACTGTTGTCTTAGAGCCACCAGTCACTACCAGAATGGGGTTAGATTTTCCCCACATTGTCTCCGGGCCTAAGTTTTTGCTCCCTAAGATTTAGGTCACTGAATATATTTTAAAACTGATTTTCACCTGTAAAGTCCTATCTTGTTTGGCTCTGGGGAACTTAGCCTATTTCAACCCATTTACCATCTAAAACCAAATCTTACCATCCTTTCTAGATAGTTGGTTCCTTTGAAATCTTATTCAGATGTCTATCTTCAGGTGCAAACATAGATCTAGACTCTGCTTAATTCAGATACTTATTGATAAAGTCAGTATCTAGCATGAATACTGAAATGTGGATTAACACATATAAATCTGAGGAAGGCTAATAGAATTTTAGGGCTTAAAGTTCTATTTAACATTTTTAAAGATTTTTCTTTTTGAACTGTTTTTAAAGTTCAAAAACAGATCTTCTGGTCAATGCAGCAAGGATATACCATTCTTCTGATCATTGTGTAATGCACCTCTATAATTTCTGTCTAGCTTGGAGCTGTGTCTGTTACTCCAGAGTGTCACAGAATAGATCTGCTCATTGATCCATGTGAAAGGCCATCATGTTTGGAAACGCCCGTTAGGGGCTCGTGGTGTCTGTATTTTCTCTCCTTCCAATACTCCACTGTTTCTTTCTTTTTTAGAAAGACGTTGCCTTTGGCGCTCTGGGTCTTCACTGCTGGGGACGCTTTCTTTGACTGTGAAGGGGGGGGCTCCTGTTGCGCTGCGGTGCACGGGCTTCTGATTGTGACGGCCTCTCTTGTTGAGGAGCGCCGGTTCTGGAGCATTCAGGCTGCAGTAGATGCAATTCCCCAGCTCTACAGCCCCGATAGGTGGGCAGCACGGGCTTGGCTGCTCCATGGCATGTGAGATCGTCTCAGCCCGGGAATCGATCCCTTGTCCTCCTGTGTTTGCAGGCGGATTCTTAACCTCTGAGCCACCAGGGAAGCCCTCCACTGTTTCATATGATCCCGTCGGTCTTTCTGTTCAGTTCTTAAACTTTATAATCACTTTTGGCATCACCTGATTCTTTATCACTCATCATTTTCACTTGTGTCAAGATGATTAAGCAAATATCAGCCTATCCCAAGGTGCATAGGTAAACTCTCTCCTTGTATTCATTTAACAAATAATTACTGTTAATTACCCTTCATTGGACTGGCCAAAAATGTTCGTTTGGGTGCTCTCAATCTTATGGAAAAACCCAAATGAACTTTTTGGCCAGTCCGATGTTATATCCTGTCTCTTTCTTCCGTACACTTTGAGGCAGTCAAGCATAGAGGGACTTTTACCTTTTAATGAGCTTCTACATGTTACAGACATGTAGAAAAGAAATAATTTGCACACTGCTTTTTCCTTTGAACCTTCTCTCTCCATCTGTCTATGTTATCTCAAAAGCATCTATTGGTAATGAAACTTGGTCTCCAGTTATTAGTGTGCACCTGATCTATAAATGTGAAGAGTTGACTCATTGGAAAAGCCTCTGATGCTGGGAGGGATTGGGGGCAGGAGGAGAAGGGGACGACAGAGGATGAGATGGCTGGATGGTGTCACGGACTCGATGGACATGAGTCTGAGTGAACTCCGGGAGTTGGTGATGGACAGGAAGGCCTGGCGTGCTGTGATTCATGATGTCACAAAGAGTCGGACACGACTGAGCGACTGAAGTGATTTATAAAATGTACCCTTTGGGACAAGGCGGTGTTTACAACAATGGACCTTGGAACCAGATTACCTGGGTTAGAATCATAGCTCCACAATGACCGGTTCATGTCCTTTGGAAAGTCATTCAATCATTTTGGTTGTCAGTTTTCTTCTCCCTAAAATGAGAGTGATAATCTTACCAACGTTATGCAGTTAGTATAATTTAAGGGCTCAGACACCAAGCAAACACTCTGAGAGTCTTGGTGATTGTTATCGTTTTTCTCTCTCTGCAGGAGCAGAGTGGCGGCACTGAGGCGCTTTGGCCGTCTGTAATAGGAACTAAAGTTGTTCTAGCTGTGTATGTGTCTCTTTTTGTCAGAGCAATTAGTGAACCCATTTTTCTTGACAGAAGGAGAGCTGTAAGAGAGCTGGTGTTTGAGTTTTCTCTTTTTCCTCTCACAAAAGAATAAATTTTAAGATAGACTGGGCACCTCTGAGGGTTCATTCTAACAAACCTATGGTAAAAGCCTTTGAATTTGGCCTGGTTTAGTTTATCTCATTGAAAAAACCTCACTCAGCCCTCAGGTTACCACTTCCTCTGAAGATTTTGCAGTAAAATAGGTAAGGCTGGAGGTCCTGATCACAGAGGTAGAGACTCATTGGAATCCAACAGAAATGGCAATGCCTTTCTTTTTCTTTTTTTAAAGTGTAACCTTCTCCCACTTGAGGTTTCAGAAGTTTGCGGTTTAGTTCTGAAGAGAAGGAATAGCTTTATCCTGTTCTACACCTTTCCAGCCTTGGTGCCCCTCTGCTCTAACAAATCACTCGTTAATACTGTCGGCTATCTCTGCCTGGACAAGTGGAATTGATGTAAAGCTTCACACTTACCCACTGGAGGGAATGTTTCCAGCTGTATCCTTTCCGAGCCTACAGTAAAGGAGGCCAGTTTAAAGCACTGACCCTCCCTAGAAAATGTTTAGTACCCAAGAGGCTGGAAGTGATTGTTTCCATGAGTCTATCAGTCATTTCTAAACCCCAGATATTTAATTTCTGTCCAAAGTATCTTTAGACGTGTTCACAGATCACTGCCCATAGATTCAGATGGGCTGGAAACTTGTGGGATATCATGCTAGTCTTGGAAAAGTCCTATTTACTGTGAGGGCTTTCCAAGCTGTATGGAATTTAGAGAGGAAACCCACCAAAGATGTTAGCAATGACAGAAGAAGAAAAGTAAATACAACTAGAAAAAGAAAAACACGGTAAAAGTGCCTTGAAACCCAGTAATATGCTATATGGAATGTGTTAGGGTTAGTATAGTGAATATTTCCTGATAAACATCAAGAACAGAAGAGGAAAGTTCTATTATTACAACTGAATGAATTGATGGGAGATAGTGCACAGATTTTATGTTCTATATTTCTAATTATAGATGTGTGTTTAAATCCTTTTAGACAGTACTGTCTCTGGGTAAAGTCAGATATTTAACAGTGACTTAGAACAAGTTCCATTGCATCAAACCAGATGTCACCAAAAAAAAAGTGAAAAGAGAAGGCCATCTACTTATTCTCTGGAGAGGAAAAGCAAAAACTTTTTTAGAATGTATATTTGAGAAGATATCTGTTTGGAAGAAAGACAGACCTAAGGGTATACTGGACAGTATCCCAATAATCTAAAAATAGAATTGAAATTAAAATTGAGGAAAAAATAATGTGGCTAGAAATTGTCTAAAATTTTAATAGCACAATAAAGCTCTTTAACAGACGTCAGGAAGAAGATGTGAATGAATCCTTCACCAAATGTTTGCCAGAACCACGTTGCTAAAAATGAAATGTCTGCTCAAAATCCCTGGGTGGACAGAATAGTCTGACCTCCAGAGCATGGGCTTCGGTTGTGGCTCAGCTGGTAAAGAATCCGCCTGCAATGTGGGAGACTTGAGTTTGGTCTCTGGGTTGGGAAGATCCTATGGAGAAGGGAAAGGCTACCCACTCCAGTATTCTGGCCTGGAGAATTCCATGGACTGTATAGTCCATGGGGTCCTAAAGAGTTGGACACGACTGAGTCGCTTTCAACCAGAGCATGGCAGGCAGAGCCTCTGGGGGACAGTGGTCAGCCTCGGACCTGGCCTGCTCCCTGTTGCTCAAACACACCCAGTGCTTGAACCACCCCGAGTGCCGGCCTGTGCCTGAGCAGTTTAGAAGACACCAGGGCACGGCGTGACTAAGAGACTTGCTAAAGACTAGTAACTGGAAGCTAGCTGCCAAGGACTAGTGACTAGCCCTGCTAGTAAAGAGCTGGAAGAGCTTGGTGTTCCCGGGATACATGATGATGCCCTTTTCCCAGGCCTTGCTGACGCTTTGCTCTTGGTCTGGGATTCCCTCCCGACTGCCTCCCTGTGCCCTGCACATTCCTTATGGGAGACTTACTCTGTCCTCTAAGACAGATACAATGTTGTCCTCGGCTCTGGAAAGCCCTCCCCAGTGATGGTACTTCTGCTAGAATTCTCTCTGTTCTCAGCAGCCTGTGTTCATGTCCCTCTAACCATGTGGGACTCTAGTTAGGGATCTGCTCATATTTTTTTAAAAAAATAATGACAAATTTCATTATATTTGGATGATTCTTTTAGAACTGGACAAACACCATCCTAAGGATGAAACTAAATGTCTGAATCACATAGCACACAAATGAATAGCATACTTAGGCATCATCTCTAGGTGCATAGGAGCACACAAGTTCCGAGTCTGAGAATTATATGAAAGCAGGAATCTGGCCTTATTTACTTTCTTTGAGCATTCCTTCTGGTATGTAGGTTTTCAAAAGTATTTTCTTAATAAATAGATAAGGTAAAAAAAAAAAAAGCAGGTAGATCTCAGATTTTTGTTTTTTTTTAGACTATTAATAAGAATAAAAAAATGAAAGTTAATTAGGTCCTTTCAATATATATGTATATATGATCTGCCAGAATGTCCTCTTTCTCTGTCCAATGCTAGCCTAGTAAATGTAAGTTGACTACATAAGCATTTGTTTCACAAATTCTAGAACATGTTAGAGAAATATGATAGTTTTAAGACCATACTAATTATAAATATCTCTCTTTATCTTTCAGAGCCCAAACCAGTTCAGATTGTTATTCCTTATGAAAGCCGTAGTACCTCTGTAACCTTATTTGTTCAGATGCCTGATGTTGGAGTGTTGATGGCGTACATATTGCAAGTGACCGAGGCCCAAACATAACCAGGCTTTTGAAACAAGACAACAAAATAATTGTTGACAATTTAATCCCAGGCACAGAATATAATTTCTTTGTTTCTACCGTCAGTGGGACTAAATTAAGTAATATATATTATGTACCTGCAGTAAAAACATGTAAGTATTTTAGGAGTTGCCTAAGGTGCTTCTCGATTTTGCTTTTGTGTGCCATTTCAGATTAGTACTCTGTGTTCACTGTAATGCAATCAATTTCAGAGATCCTTTAAAACAATTGGAAAAACCTCATTACTTAGCCTAATCTGTATACAGATAGAGCTAATCTTGTTTAAAATTGAGAAGTCACAAAGTTTTTCTTATCTATTGCCAAAAAACCACATGTGCATATTGATTGGAACTTTCAATGACTTAATCTAAGAGTGAGGAATGTGAGTAATTTTTAGGCCAATTATGAAAACTAGACCATACTTTTTGGGTCTGGGAGCCCTGATGGTGTCTCTTAAAGCAAACACTCCCCATGCTGCCATTTGTCTAGAAAAAAACTAGTGCATATTTTCTTCATCTCTTTGAATATTTTAAATTGTTATGTATAATATATGTACATGCCAATACTTTACATTTTGAGATTCACATTGATTTTTATTTAATTCACTCAAAAATTCTACAGATATTAATTTTGAACATTTGGAATACTTGAAATTTGACCCCACCACAGTCTAATCCTGGGACCCAAGCCTGCTTAGGCTCCAGGGATGGGATGGCAGCCCAGCTCAGGGAGGTTGGAGGGATAAACATGGCTTTTTTCCCCCTTTTCTTTAATTTTATGCCGGTAGTATGTTGGAGCAATATTGTGCTTGTTTTCAGTGTACAGCCTCCTGGTTCAGTGATGATATGTGTGGGTGTATCATAGCTATACTCTTTTGGATTCTTTTGTCTTGGAAGTTATTGCAGAAGCTCGAGCAAAGTTCCAGGTGCTGAACATTAGTTCTTTGTGGATGGATGGATGAAGATAGGTAGAAAGAACGAAAATAATCCTTGTGGATTATATATTACAGGTACAGATTTCTGTGTATATGTTAGTACACACACACCTAATTTATTCTTGGCCCTTTAGTTTGTTTGTTTTTGAACTGCATGTTTGAATTGTCAGAGTTTCTTTTTGTGTTATATATTAGTTCATATGTATCTTTTTCTGTTTCACCTAGAGGGGACATCATATGCCATTGTCTTCTGTGTGGCTGACTTCACTTGGTGTCATCCTCCAAGGTTCCTCCCTGTGGCTACCAGTGGCATAATTTCATGTTTTTGTGGCTGAGTAATAGTCCACTGGATGCACACAGCACATCTTCTCTGAGCTTGAATGGGGTGGTGGGCATTTTGCTGGTTCTGTGTTTGGCTGCTGTAAGTAGTGCTGCAGTAAATGTTGGGGTGCATGTGTCTTACTGAATTATGGTTTTCTTGGGATATAGGCCCAGGTGTGGGAATGTCAAATGCGAGGCTTAACTCTTCTTCTTTTTTTTTCTGGTATTTGGAGACTGTCTTTTTAGTGACTGTGACAATACATATACCCACCAGCAGAATGTGTGGGTTCCCTTTCCTCCAGGCTTTCTCCTTCATTTCTCGTTTGTAGACTTGTGAGGATGGCTCTTCTGGCTGGCGGGATTTGATTTCTCGTTGTAATTTTGATTGGCATTCCTGTAATAATTGGGGATGCTGAGCATCTTGTCCTTTGGTAGTTTGGCTTGTTTTTCTCTTTTCCTTAAATGGTGTGAGGAAGTTTTGCCTGTTGCGATTGTCTTTGTAAAAGTCGGTAGTGTTTGGAATTTATTTCTGTAGTGCCTGCCCCAGGACATTTCCTGAGGGCAGCTGGCATCAGCAGCCACCCAGGCCCTGTAACTGGAAATGTTAGTCTCAGTCGTGTCCAACTCTTTGTGACTGCAGCCTAACGGGCTCCCTGTCCATGGAATTCTCCAGGCAAGAATACTGGAGTGGGCTGTTTTTCCCTTCTCCAGGGGATCTTCCCAACCGAGGATCAAGCTCTTGGTCTCCTGAATTGCAGGCAGGTTCTTTATCATCTGAGCCACCAGGCATTGGCGGTTCCAGTAAGCGCTTGTTGCCAAGCTGTAGTTACAGAGAGTGTCCACAAGGCGACAGCATAGTCTTAGGGAAAGTCCTGGGCTGTAAATTAGAGCAAACACCCACGGGCTTGTATCTCTCTACTTCCTTCTTCTAAAGCTTCAGCCCCTTATACAGACTAATCCCAACCTGGACCCCATCACCCTGCAGAGGATGCTTAGCTGCCTGAGCTTAGGAGGCTGCACTCTCAGGAAGGAAGCCTGAGCTGGGAACCCAAGCACCAAGAGATGTGGGGGCTAGGTGACTTTTCCAAGGTCCCCAAGGCCAGAAGGTCAGGCCACCATCTTTGGGTGCGCTGTGGACTCTGGTCCCAGCCAGAGCAAACCACCCAGGTTTAAGAGAAGACTGAGTGAAAGACACTCTGCCTGACTGTCTTGACCTCCCCACAGTCTAGCCTTGGGACCCAAGCCTGCTCAGGCTCCAGGGTAGAGGACAGCAGCCCCAGTCAGGGAGGTCAGAGGGGATAAACTAGGCGTGCCTTTTTTTCTTTTCCTTTTCTTTAATTTCAGGCTGATGGTATATTGGAATATAGTTGATTTCTAATGTGCTTCTTGTTAGTGTACAACCGCCCGGTTCAGTTAAGGTGTGTGCACCAGGTCAGTTCATGTGTATGAACACATACAAACAGCAGACCTGTTCATTTGGATTCTGTTGCCATAGAGGTTATTGCAGAAGCTTGAGCAGAGTTCCCAGTGCTGAACACCAGGTCCTTGGGGATGGAAGGAATGATGATAATCCTTGAGGATTATCTATTACAGATACAGATTTCCGTGTGTGTGTCAGTCGTGCTTGCATATGTGTGCGCGTGCTCACTTGCTCCAGCCGTGTCCAGCTCTTTGCGATCCTGTGGCTATATCCCTCCAGGCTCCTCTGTCCATGGGATTTTCCAGGCAAGAATACTGGGGTGGGTTGCCATGCCCTCCTCCAGGGGATCTTCCCGACCCAGGGAACGAACCCACGTCTCCTGCTTTGGGACTTGGATTCTTTACCACTGAGCCACTGGAGACCTCCATATGTTAGTCCTGACCTCCTAATTCATCCCTGCCCTCCTAATTCATCCCTGCCCTTTACCCTTTTTGTTTTTATTTTTATTTTACTCTACAATACTGTATTGGTTTTGCCATACATCAACATGAATCTGCCACGGATGTACGTGAGTTCCCAATCCTGAATGGTTAATTCTCAGAATCTCTTAAAATTAGTTTATTTGTATCTCCTTTTCCATTTTGCCTAGATGGAACATCGTATGTCTTCCGATGTGGCTGACTTCACTTAGTGTCATCCTCCAAAGTCCATCCCGGTGGCCAGCAGTGGCATAATTTCATGTGTTTTTTCATGGCTGAGTAATAGTCCACTGTATACACTCACCACATCTTCTTTGAGCTTGAATGGGTTGGTGGGCATTTTGCTGGTTCTCTGTGTTTGCTATTGTAAGTAGTGCTGTAGTCAGTGTTGGGGTTAATGTGTCTTTTTCAAGTATGGTTTTCTTGGGATATAGACCCAGGTGTAGGACTGTCACATCCTAGGCTTAGCTTTCTTCATTTTTTTTTTTTTTTGGCTTTCAGCGACTCTTCTTTATAGTGACTGTGCCAGTGTATTTTCCCATGGACAGTGTATGTGGGTCCCTCTCCTCCAGGGCTTCCATGGCGGCTCAGTGGTAAAGAATCCATCTACTGATACAGGAGACACAGGTTTGATCCCTGGGTGGGGAAGGTCCCCTGGAAGAGCAAATGGCAACCCACTCCAGTATTCTTATCTGGAAAATCCCATGGAGAGAGGAGCCTGGTGGATTCATAAGGTCACAAAGAGTTGGACGTGCCTGAGCACATACATACGTCTACTTGATGTAGAAATTGATGGCAAGTAGTAATAAATTGGAGAAGGAAATGGCAACCCATTCCAACATTCTTGCCTGGAGAATCCCAGGGATGGTGGAGCCTGGTGGGCTGCCGTCTCTGGGGTCGCACAGGGTTGTACAGGACTGAAGCGACTTAGCAGCAGCAGCAGTAATAAATCCCATACAAAAATTGCATGGTGTCCTAAAATCATTACATTTCTGACTATAAATGTAAATAAGTGCCAAGGTTCTTAATAATATGCTTTCCCTGATTACACATCTGCACATATGTTATTACACCATATTATGTATCTTTTCCCCCCAAATTATAATCCTTACATTATTATTTAAACTCAACTTTTACACAAAATAATCTCAAGCTGATGTCATAAGTCATGTATTCTAATAGCATTTTAACATATTGATAATCAGCTCAGATATATATTTATATTTTACTTTTGCTTGTAATATTTATATACATTTCATACTTATATTCTCTGCCTCTTATATTATGAATCATTGTGGGCAACATTCTGTTTTACAGTTCTTGTCTCTAAAAATAAGTAATACTTGATCCTCTAACTATATCAATATTATTATATCAGTAGCAGAAATACCAATATATAAGACAATACTCTAAAGCTGACATGTTTCAGGTTTTAAAAAATCATTGTTTTCCTTTAGGCTAGATGAAATCTTAAAATTGGGAAAATGAAACACTAAAACGCATCAGATAAAATTTGTTTTTAACTTCAGCTAATATTGGCACAAAGGAATTCCTTTACTTCTTTGTCTAGCCTTCATATTTCTATCTCTGTGGTGGTTGAGTAGTTTCAGAAAGCTTTAATTTCATTTTCCTCCTTTGAATATTGTGCATTTGCTCCCATGAATTTGCTTTCACCTAGTTTTTGCTGTAGCATCAGAGTTAGCTGCACGTAATGATATTTCCAATGACTCGGAGTACAATTGATTATCATATTTTATAAGCTGTTAAATGGATAAACAACTATTTTTAATTAGGATAGAGATAATTCATTAATAAACTACATTGTCCTTTTTTTGGTGTTATGCTTTTTACTCTCTTTGAAGGGACAAATAAAAGAAAAAGCTGGTTAGAAAACATCTAGGAGCAATTTAGTGTTTTCTGTGTTTTGTGTAGGTCTGGAAGCACCGTCAAATATCCAGGAGGGCCAAGTTACGGACTCTTCCATTGAAATTCTCTGGAATCGAGCTGATGGGAATTTTCAGCATTATGAAATCACATGCGTAAACTGTGCTGCCGCTTTCATGGTGCGTTATAAGGGACTCTCAGAGGAATTAAACTTTCATGCTGAAACCAAGGTTACTCATGCTTACATCAGATCAGATGGTCTGGGGTGCTACAGTCCATGAGGTCACAGAGTTGGACACGACCACATGTTGGACAATAAAATTAAATAACCCCCAATCTTTTCTCTTTTTTGCTTGTGTTTGCTTGTGGAATATTTCTTAAATGAACACTTGGTAAGTTATTCTTTTGGACTGTCAGGTCCAGAAGGTATCTCAGGAAGCTGCAATCTTCTCTAACCTGGATCCTGCCACGGTGTACACCTTTTCAATTCGCACTGAAAAAGAAGGTTTTAAAGACAGTTCTCCCTACATAAAAGAAATACAGACAGGTACAGCTTGTGTGAGCATTTTTGATATTATTTCAATGTTCAATTTTTTAAAAAATGTCCACTTTTCAAAAATAATATAATCAGAAGGATTCCATAAAAACGCTTTGTTTTATATATATATATATATTTTTTTTTTTTAAGAAAAATTTATTTAGCCAGGTTTCAGTGACTTCATTTTATGTTTGAATGTTCAAATATTCATTTGGTTCTTATAGAGAAGAATTAGTAAATAGTTCATTCTTTACAGATTTTCTCTATGGGCAGGCGGTATTGCCTCTTGTGTCTTTTTCTCCTTCCCCTTGTGTGAATTAGCACAGCCTCTTTTGTTATGTGTATTTCCAGACAATAGAGTTGCTAAGTGCCAGGGTTCTGGCCAGAGTCTCCTTTTGTGATTTAACGTTTTCATTGTTCAGTTAAACAGACAATGGAGTGTGCCATTTCCCCAGTGTTAGCAACTTATTCCCAATGGCAGATGGTGACTTATTCCAGGGTAGTCAAATGAAATAAAGGATAATTGGAAAGGGTGTATGCAAAATGTGTACATTTTCAAATCTAGGTGAAGTAAAATTGTCAGCTATTCAACTAAAATAACTGTTTAGTTATTCTTGACCCTGATGGCATGGGAAGATCGATTTATGTGTTTAGAAACTGGTCATGTCTGGTGTTCTTTTATTGTAATAATAAAGAACAGACATGAGAGAGAATATCTTGGCAACTTTTTTTACTTTCCCACACGTGGAAGAATTTTAAAGGAGAGATAAAATACATATCATATACTATATTAACATTTTTCTTCAGAAAAATAAGGGAAGTATTTCATATTTAGATGGCAGTGAACTTTCATGTTGACTGACCTTGTTACTATTTGGTATTTAACTAGAATGATGCCTTGAAAATCTTTATAAACATTTCTGAGGTTGGTGGTTACACTAAACCAAGATATCACCTCTTTCTACATTATAGAGGCAGGGTAAATACTCAGTACAGCACTGCTGCGGTACATATAAATTCTGTTTCAAAGTTTAAAATGATTCTTGCTGGGTTTTTTTTTTTTCTTGTCACTCTCTTGACTTTTAACTTCTCATATCTACGATCAGGAGGAATAAAAGAAATATCTTGGTTACCCTCAGAGTTTGCAGAGTCAAAGAAATCCAAAACAGTTTTTAAACAGGTGCTTTCTATGGTAGAAAATGTTATTTTATGTGTATGTTTTAAATGATATAGCCCCAAGTGCGGTTGAATTTGTGAATCATAGTAGGAATTCAAGTGCAGTAACCATTAGTTGGCCTTCAGCCAGAAGTCTTCTGGATGGATATGTTATTTCAATATCCAGTGAAAGCTTAATGAAAGAAGAAATCCTGCCTTCCACAAAAAGGTATGAAAACATTAAAAAGAGATTATGTTAAGTTACATGAAACAAAAAATTAACATTTTATATGTGCTTTTAAAAAGTTATTTTAGTAGCATAGTATAAATAGAATTTATAAGAGTTTGCAGGACAACTTTTCGGACTGTAGTGTGATTAGAATAACTAAATCTGATGTACAGTGCCAAATTATGTATGTGAATAGAGAGTAATGAATTAATTCAGGATATCATCATGCTTGTATGCATGAATATACATTTTTTGACTTAAATTTCTCCACTTAAGAAGCTATGATTTCCAAATAGCCATTCGTGTTTAAGCATATAAAATTGTGTCCATAATAGAAAAATTAAAAAAAATACATAAAATTCCAAATGTTTCTGAGCTAAATATCTTAATGGGTGATTTTTCTTTAATGTGTAGGACCTTCACATTTAACAGACTTTCTCCGGGGACTGATTTTTTAATCAGCATTATAGCTACTAAGGGACTAAAGAGAAGCCACCCTACTGTCCTCATGGTTAGCACTTGTAAGTTCATTTTATATTTAATTAACTTTTTGTGGGTTAAGGGAAAATAAGGGAAGTTGTTGCATTTAAAGTCAATAACTAGTTGTGTGTGTGTACAGGCTCAGTTGTGTCTGCTGCGACTCCATGAGCTGCAGCCCACCAGGCTCCTGTCCATGGAATTTTTCAAGCAAGAATACTGGAGTGGGTTGCCATTTCCTTCTCCAGGGGGTCTTCCCAATCCAGGAATCAAACCTATGGCTCTTGCATCTTCTGTACTGGCAGACAGATTCTTTACTACTGGCGCCACCTGGGAAACCCCAGTATCTAGTTAACCATCAATTAAAATAGAAGTGGTTTATGACACCATGGCCTGAAGAGATGGGGCATTTCACTTACGTGGAGAATGCCTGAATTATAGTCCTTTCTTTATCATTTATTGTGACCTTGGGCAAAACTATGAAGTTCTCACCTAAACAATGAGAATAATTATTCCTGCCTGGGTATAAACTCCTGTTACTAAAATCAAATGCAAAGCTTTTTGTGAGAAGTTCAGAATACTCTAAAACCCTAAGGTATTGTCATCGTGAAATACTTAATATTTTTCTAATATTTTGACTATATTATTAACATTTTATGAAAAATGAAACTCTGAAACTAGAAAAAATAGACGGTGTTGTCTTTTCAGTTGCATTTATTGGATTCAGTTTGCATCTTCTGACCTTGTTAGCATCGCTTACATGTCTGCCTGCCCTGGACATACGCGGATGTTCCAAAGCGCCCTGTTACTTGTGGGTCACAGTCACACGGATGTGGCTCAGGTACCCATGCCCTAAGTGTGAGAGGGGCTTCATATCAGGGTTTGCAGTGTGGAGGAAGGGAACACACTGAAAAATGCAGCAATAGTCGAAACAATTCTGGAAAAAAACTAAAAAAGTCTGAGCACTATCGTACCCCAGCGTGGTGACTGTGCTGTGCTAAGTCACTTCAGTCGTGTCTGACTCTATGCAACTCTATGAACCCTGCTGCTGCTAAGTCACTTCAGTCGTGTCCGACTCTTTGCGACCCCATAGACGGCAGCCCACCAGGCTTCCCCGTCCCTGGGATTCTCCAGGCAAGGACACTGGAGTGGGTTGTCATGTCCTTCTCCAATGCATGAAAGTGAAGAGTGAAAGTGAAGTCAGTCAGTTGTGTCCGACTCTCAGCCACCCCATGGACTGCAGCCCATCAGGCTCCTCCATCCATGGGACTTTCCAGGCAAGAGTACTGGAGTGGGTGGGTTGTCATTGCCGCCCACCAGTGTCCCTGTCCGTGGGATCCTCTAGGCGAGAATCTGGCACGATTGCCCTTTCCTTCTCCAGGGCATCTTCCGGACCCAGGGCTGGAACTGGCATGTCTTACGTCTAACCTGCATTGGTAGGCGGGTTCTTCACCTCTAGTGTGACCTGGGAAGCCCGGGTGCTCCAGTTACTGTGCTTAGTCTCCCTGGGTGAACTGTAGGTTAAGGTTCAGAGGTGTGAGGTTTAAGCCAGGTATCTAACTCTCAGACTGAGACGACATCCTGCTGCCTCTCACAAAGATCATCCTGGAACATCAAAAACAGATGAGAAAAGGCATTTTTTTAAAAAAAGCCTTGTATTGTTCTGTCTCAAGGAAAGCATCTTAGATCACTGCTTAGCTGTGTTTGTGTTGTTATCATAGTTACTCTCCTCACTGGCATTGTCGTCCTTGCCATCACTCTGCTTATCACAGAGTGCTTGTTCTTTGTCAGAAGCTTTGCGAAGCAGTTTCTGTGCTATTTGTCACCTAGCTCTCAATCACGACCTTCACAACCTTCATTCTTCCAATCATGTGGAGATGCATTTTTCTTTTTTTTTACAGATGAGGAAACTGAGGCTTAGAGAATTTCAGTAGCTTCTATAGGATGATAGAGCCTCGAACCCACATTTCCCTGACATCACATCCTGTCCTTGTATCTGCTCTGCTTTAGTGGAAAGCCCACCCTGACACAAGGAGGACTCTGCCTCTCCCCTTCTTGGCTCTTGGGCTTTGTATCACTGTTCTACTTGGACCTCAAGCTCGTTTCTGCCCTGGGATTAACAGTACATTCTGCGTTTTAAGAGGTTTTTGCTTTGGCGATGTTTTCCCAAACAAATGTGGCAACCTTCCCCCCGTTCCCACACTCTCTCCACTTTACAATTTGACTTTTGTCTTCCACTGTCAATTAATATTTTTTGGTTTTTTATGCCTCTCGTTTTTTGTAACCCACCTCAAATCCATTTGGAAGCAGATGGAATATTAATAATATGAAATAAACCTAGGTATATCTTGGGAATGGGGGGGATGGTAAATGGTTATTGATAATTCCAGCTAAAAGGGAATATGCATAAAAGAAAAATAGAGTAAAAAGGATTGTCAATCAGTGACACAGGTTTAAATTTACCCTGATTGAATTCATATAAACTTAATCTATAAGAAAAAATTCCTATAAAATTTGAATTTTAGAGATGAGATTATTCCAATAAAATTTTAGCATTATATTTCTTCCAGTTAAGGAAAGAAATGCCACACTTCAGTCTGAAATATAAATTAAAAGTAAGGACATACTACTGATTTGAAAAATAAGTTTCTAGAACCTCCTCACATAAAATGTCTACAGGGAAAAGGAGTTTGGAAACATAAGGGGGTTAGATATCTCTCTTAATTTATGCAGTGCATAAAACTCTCAGTTAAAAATCTCACTTCTAATAATTTCATACTGAATTCTGCTATGAGAAAAATAAATATGAAATCCATATAATTTTATTGTGAAAAAAGGCTTTCTAGAAAATTTTTTCCTCTTCCACCATTGTAGAGATGAGGAGACTGAGACTCTCACATAGTGCCAAAGCTGATTAGAAAACCCTGACTACCTTGCCTTTCTTCCATAGTGTGAGGGTCAAAGTTATCAGTCCAGTGTAGATAACATGATGATAGAAATGTTTGCTTGTTTCTTTGTTTTTAAGATTTTTTTTTACTTTATTTTACTTTACAATACTGTATTGGTTTTGCCATACATCAACATGAATCTGCCACGGGTGTACA
>SJYC01125754.1:0-20810 GCA_006408675.1 Madoqua kirkii
AGGCATGCATAAATGTACAGAACAGTTTTTGTTTTCAAGTGGACCAACAGGTAAAGTCTCACTCACATCTATTATATTATGCATATATATATGTATATATATAAATAAATCATGTGTTTGTATACACACACACACACACACCCCTATATGTGAAATTTAGAAACATTTGGAACTTACTGGTCTTTTAGTATATAAACTCTTATGTTGGTTCACTAAACTTATTGCTATGTGAATGTCACTAAGTTACCAGCCTCAACTACCTCCAAATTACTTCTTGGTGAAGATAGGAAGTATTATAACTCCTGTCTTGCAGTATTAATTTATGTGATGTGACTAGTATGGAGTTCATGTCAGATCCTTTTTAAGTCATGAAAAATACGAATTTATCTCTTTCTTTAGATATCCTATTGTATGACGTCTAGAAGGGAAAAACTATTCCAAGTAATTGTATATGCCAACAAAGCCAAAGTAAAGAATCTGACTCCAGGGATGGACTACACGGTCCACGTGAAGACGGTTAGAGGCAAAGATCACAGCGTATCTGTAATGAAAAATGTGGCTACAAGTAAGGAAATGTCATAAATAAAATTTTTACTTTATAGTTTTATGATAACTGAAAGTATTTTGACCCGAGACAATTAAAGCTATTTTTAAACATAAAGCTTGATAATTAAGGAATAATGATGATCATGATATGATTAAGAAACTCTCCAAAATATGTGAACTTAAAGTCTTTGTCTAAATTTATTGGGAACTACATAGAGTTTTTTAATAATCTGAAGCAAACATGTATATATATATGTATATATGTATTATGTATGCCACATGCATGGAATATTTGTCTGTGTGTATATATATACACACATGTGCTATATAACATGTCATAATGTTATAAATACAGTTCATTTTCTATTGAGGTAGGGATTTGATAAAGAGGGAAACTATTTTTTCCTTCCTTGATGTTTGTAAATTCCTTGTAAATCAGTTTCATATTGCCTTTGAGTGGGGAGGAGTGATAGTATACGTTACCAACAGTTCTGTGAAAATCTATGATGCTTACAGGATCTCTTCTCAGTGAACAAACGATAATGCAACAAACAATATTACTTTACCAGATGAACTGATTAAAAATGCAGCAATATAGAAATGCTGAAAACTTCTTAATTGGAAGAACCACATTTGAAAATGCCCTTACTTCTGACCCTCACTGCCTCTTTAAGTTACTCTATTTCATCCTCATCCAATATCTAGCTATCTGCTAGGTGGTAGCTAACAAACCTGTAACTGTATCATATAAGGATACTTTTGGTTATGAACACACAGGAGGCACAATTCTAGAGGAATGTCTATTGGCAGTGATTCATGATTTGATTAAGGAAAGATATTTGGGAACTAGAGTCACTTAAAACTCATGTTTATATAGTAGCCTATTTCTCTATTTGCAGAGCTGAGCATGTAAGACATACTTGAATAAACTCAAGGCTTATTACATAGATTTTTAAATTATACTATTTATGTTTGCTTTATTTTTTCATATATGTGTGCAGTTCTTACTTATATATTTTTACCTTTTCAATAGAACCATCCAGGATTTGTGGCTTAATCTTGAAAGCTGTGAATACTTCTTCTGCACATTTAAGGTGGAATCCAACAGAAACCAATTTCACTCATTACAAGATTTATATATCAAACAGAACATTTGCAGAAGAATATCTTATTTGGGGCGTGGTGACTGAGCACACAGTTACAGATCTGACTCCTGGTGGAACATATAACATCACAGTATACAGGGTGAGAGGAAATGTTGAAGGGTCTGGCACATTTATCAGAGTCATTGCAGGTATATTTACAAATTCCTTTTGATATTTAAAAACTTCATATTTTTTATATTGTGCTGCTTAAGATAATTTCATTTTTTTGAAATTTGAAATTTTACAATGTATAGAATATTTCAGAGGGTAAAAATACTCATTGTATTCTAAGGATTTTGGGGATAATATATGTAAGATATGAATTGGATAACACAGTTTTGGCACATAGTCAGTACTCAATAAATAATGCTAATACTATGTACAATATCACATCAAATGAGAGGTCCAGCTAGTAGAATTAGGTGGTTGATTTGGGTATCATCCATTCTCCTACAACTGTATTCTTTGTCTTCAGTATTCTACTATATACTATACATATGAAAAATCACAGTCTTACGGTGTGTGGAGAGGAGTAAAGATTATGAGCATGGAAATACATATAGTATAAGTCAAATTAAGAGGTGAAGCAATGGAAGTATTTCAGTCTTATTGTGGTTGCACAGCAAGGGAATGATTACCTTTACTGAATGGATGGAAAAGTCTCTCCAGGCCTGCAAAAAGGTGAAGAGTTTTCTAATCAAACTAGGGGTCAGGTGGGGTGTGTGGAAAGGAGGATTCCGAGAGAGGGAACAGTCTGTGCCAAATTATGGAAGTGTAAATAATATGGTGTGTTTGTGGAATGTTAGCAATTCAGCATTGCAAAATTTTGTTTCTATATGAGAAGAGACCAAAATGCTATTCTGAGTAATTTAAAGCATCATTTTTTATATCCAAATGAAGTTGTTAAACCTATTAATATTTAAATTTTCATAAGAGAACAAGATTTCAGTAATAACTAATTAATAACTAATGAGACTATATTTAAATGATCTTTAAGGCTATGATATGACAGATAATCCAAAGCAGACATATGATGATAACTCAGTCTATAGACATGTTATGTGGATGCCACGCTGTGTTAGCTTCCTGTGGTTCTGTAACAAGCTTTGTGGCTTAAAATAACACAGATTGACTGTGTCAGAGTTCTATATGTCATAAGTCTGACATGGTTTCTAATCAGGCTAAAGTCAAGATACTGGGGGGCTCTAGGGGAGAGTCTTTTTCTTTGATCATTCAGGTTATTTGGAGAATTCTGTTCTTGTGGCTGTAGGATTGAGGTTGCTACTGCTAACTCACTTCAGTCGTGTCCGACTCTGTGCGACCCCATAGAAGGCAGCCTACCAGGCTCCTCCGTCCATAGGATTTTCCAGGCAAGAGTACTGGAGTGGGGTGCCATTGCCTTCTCCAAGGACTGAGGTTACACACAGGTTAAACCTTGCTGGCTGTCAGCTGAGATCTGATCCCCCTCTAGTGAATATCTCATTCCTTGGCTTGTGACCTTTTTGCTCTATCTTCAAAGACAATAAAACAGAATTGGATTGCATTCTTGCTTCAACTCTTTCCATTTGTACTGTTATATCAGACTCTTCTGTCTTTCTTTTCCACTTTTAAGGGCCTTATGATTAGATTGGGCCCACCTAGATAATCTAGATTGCTCTCCTTGTTTTAAGGTTCATATTCTTAATTCCATCTGCAAAGTCTGTTTTGCCTGTAATGTAATATATTCACAAGTTCCAGGGTTTAAGTTGTAGGCATCCTTGAAGGGGGCATTATTCTGTGTATCTTATATTACTATTATTCTCCTAAATGTGATATTTGTGTGATAATGAAAACAGGCAGAGTTGGCAGTTCGTATACCAACCACATTCCTGTGTTTGACACTTGCTAGCTGAGTACTACTGGACAAGTTACTTAGAATTAAAGTTGATGATCTCTGAGATGGCTTATGACTTTTAAATTTATTACATTTTAATTTTTGTATTATGTATATAATATTTCTTAAAAAGTACATGTGTTAAAAGATGTATTGAATGTTTTTTTATGATAGGTAAAGTATATAATCAAACACGTTAAAACTGGACCCACTGTAGAAGTTTTAGTGAGTCTATGACAAGGCGTCTTAATTGCTGTGCTGTTGACATTTTGGGCTGGGTGATTCTCTTTTATGGGAATCTGTCCTGTACATTTTAGGATGTTTAGAAGCATCCCTGACCTCTACCCACTAGATACCAGTAGGGTCCTCTTAATTGTGGTAATCAAGGAATAATTAACTGTGACAACCAAATATTTTTCCTAGCAATCCCCAGAAGTTCAGAAAGTGCCCCAAATTGGCAAAAGCAGAGTAAGTCTGTGTTAAGCACTGATTAAATAGTACACTGGCAAAGATATGATAAGTAAAATGTTTTATTTATGCATAAGTCAAGGAGAGAGTGTGGTTAGTGTGAGTGACCAGATTTACTCACTTAGAATTTGGTCAGAGGAAAAATTGAGCAAGATAAGGCCAAAATAGGAAAGCTTTGTGGAAGCTATGGAATATCAGTAGCCATTTTAATGAAAGATGAAAGCACTTCATGAAATAGCAGGAACATTATGTTCTGGTTGGATCATGTAGTTTACGTGATGGTTTTGAGAGATTATGGGTAGATATTGGAGAGCAGTGCTTTGGGAGGTGAGCAGATAAGAGGAAATGGGAAAGGAAGGTAACCTAGATTTGCTGACAGACCTCTGGAGCAAAAGTAGTGACGAAGATGCCGAGCTGGTCAGAGCACTGAGTAGATATGAGCAGAGAGCTGTAAGTGAGAAGCGACAAAGAAGCAAAGCGTGGTTTTACTGAGAGATGACGAGGGTTTGTGAGGAAAGACAGCAGAAAGAACAATAGCTATTAATCATAGCTTGCCTTTACCAAGCTCCTGTTGCATTCAGACCACTCTTCTAGGCACTTTACATGTATTAACTTTATTCTCATGTAAATGTGTGGCAAAAAGGATTATTATCATTAGATGACGCCAGAGAGGTACAGGCAAATTAAGGATTTTGCTCAAAATCTTAATTTATGTGGCAAAGCTAGAATTTGAGCCCAGTTACCCAGTAATAGGCGAGCTCCCAGGTGGCTTAGTAGTAAAGAATCAACCTGCCAATGCAGGAGACTTGGTTCGATCCCTGGGTTGAGAAGATGCCCTGGAGAAGGAAATGGCAACTCACTTCAGTATTCTTGCCTGGGAAATCTCATGTACAAAGCAGCCTGGTGGGTTACAGGACATGGGGTCGCAAAGAGGAGGACCTGGCTTAGTGACTAAGCACAGCATACATCCAGTTATAGGGCCTGTGAACAGTGCCTTTACTAAAAATGGATTCTTTTAGGCACCTATTGTATGTAATTTGAGGCTGATTTAGTAAAGGATATATATTATTTTTTCAATATTTTTAAAAAGATTTTTTGATACAGATCTTTTTAAAATTCTTTATTGAATTTGTTACCGTATTGCTTCTATCTTGTTGTGGCTTTTTGGCCATAAGATATGGGGGATCTTAACTCCCCAACCAGAGATCAAACTTGCATTGAAAGGTGAAGTGTTAGTTACTGGACTGCCAGGCAAGTCTCAAGATGTTTATTTTGTTTACAATTTATACCTAACCCATTTTCAAAGTATGAGGAAACTACAGGAACTTGATAAGTATATGTTGCCTTGACATAGGACATATTTTGACAGTTGAGGTCACTTCAAATAATCATCTTAGATTTGAAAGAAAAAATTTAAGTCGTCCTAGTTAATGCTTGAATCCTTTATAAAATGCTAATATGTTCAAAATTTTTTCATCTGCTGTTGTTCATAAGCCACTTTGTGGGGGTTACAAGAATGCAGTTTTCATGGTGACTGAAACTCGAGCTCTGAAGATGTTGCTTCTGGGTCCAAGTCCTGGACCTACTATTTACCTATTTCCTTGAGACCTCAATGAAGATACCTACATTCTTTGTTCCTCAACTTTCTCCTTTTTAACTGGCAGTAATCATAGTATCTTTTTCTCCCCCCCAGGGGTGTTAGTTCTAAAAGGTCTTGTAGATCTTCATAGAACTGCTCAGCTTCAGCTTCTTCAGTGTTACCGGTTGGGAAATAGACTTGGATTACTGTGATATTGAATGGTTTGCCTTGGAAACGAACAGAGATCCTTCTGTGATTTTTGAGATTGCATCCAAGTACTGCATTTTGGACTCCTGTTGACCATAATGGCTACTCCGTTTCTTCTAAGGGATTCCTGCCTGCAGTAGTAGATATAATGGTCATCTGAGTTGCAATTCATGGGGTCACAAAGAGTCAGACAAAACTGAGTGACTGAACTGAACTGAGTTAAATTCACCCATTCCAGTCCATCTTAGTTCGCTGATTGCTAGAACGTCGACGTTCACTCTTGCCATCTCCTGTTTGACCACTTCCAATTGGCCTTGATTCATGCACCTAACATTCCAGGTTCCTATGTAATATTGCTCTTTACAGCATTGGACCTTGCTTCTATCACCAGTCACATCCACAACTGGGTATTGTTTTTGCTTTGGCTCCATCCCTTCATTCTTTCTGGAGTTACTTCTCCACTGATCTCCAATAGCATATTGGGCACCTACTGACCTGGGGAGTTCCCCTTTCAGTATCCTATCATTTTGCCTTTTCATACTGTTTATGGGGTTCTCAAGAGAAGAATACTGAAGTGGTTTGCCATTCCCTTCTCCAGTGGACCACACTCTGTCAGACATCTCCACCATGACCCACCCATTTTGAGTGGCCCAACAGGGCATGGCTTAGTTTCATTGAGTTAGAAAAGGCTGTGGTCCTAGTGTGATTAGATTGACTAGTTTTCTGTGATTATGTTTTCAGTGTGTCTGCCCTTTGATGCCCTCTTGCAACACTTACCATCTTATTTGGGTTTCTCTTACCTTGGACATGGAGTATCTCTTCACGGCCTTTTCATTATCGGGGACTGGAATGCAAAAGCAGGAAGTCAAGAAACACATGGAGTAACAGGCAAATTCGGTCTTGGAATATGGAATGAAACAGGACAAAGGCTAATAGAGTTTTGTCAAGAGAATGCACTGGTCATAGCAAACACCCTCTTCTAACAATACAAGAGAAGACTGTACACATGGACATCACCAGATGGTCAACACCAAAATCAGATTGATTATATTCTTTGCAGCCACATATGGAGAAGCTCTATAGAGTCAGTAAAAAACAAGACCAGGAGCTGACTGGGGCTCAGATCATGAACTCCTTACTGCCAAAATCAGACTCAAATTGGAGAAAGTAGGGAAAACCACTAGACCGTTCAGGTATGACCTAAATCAAATCCCTTATTATACAGTAGAAGTGAGAAATAGATTTAAGGGACTAGATCTGATAGATAGAGTGCTTGATGAACTATGGACGAGGTTTGTGACATTGTCCAGGAGAGAGGGATCAAGACTATCCCCATGGAAAAGAAATGCAAAAAAGCAAAATGGCTGTCTGAGGAGGCCTTACAAATAGCTGTGAAAAGAAGAGAAGCAAAATGCAAAGGAGAAAAGGAAAGATATAAGCATCTGGATGCAGAGTTCCAAAGAATAGCAAGAAGAGATAAGAAAGCCTTCCTCAGGGATCAATGCAAAGAAATAGAGGAAAACAACAGAATGGGAAAGACTAGAGATTTCTTCAAGAAAATAAGAGATACCAAGGGAACATTTCATTCAAAGATGGGCTCGATAAAGGACAGAAATGGTATGGACCTAACAGAAGCAGAAGATATTAAGAAGAGGTGGCAAGAATACAGAGAAGAACTATACAAAAAAGATCTTCAAACCAAGATAATCACGATGGTGTGTGATCACTCACCTAGAGCCAGACATCCTGGATTGTGAAGTCAAGTGGGTCTTAGAAAGCATCACTATGAACAAAGCTAGTGAAGGTGATAGAATTCCAGTGGAGCTATTTCAAATCCTGAAAGGTGATGCTGTGAAAGTGCTGCACTCAATATGCGAGCAAATTTGGAAAACTCAGCTGTGGCCACAGGGCTAGAAAAGATCAGGTTTCATTCCAATCCCAAAGAAAGGCAATGCCAAAGAATGCTCAAACTACTGCACAATTGCATTCATCTCACATGCTAGCAAAGTAATGCTTAAAATTCTCCAAGTCAGGCTTCAGCAATACATGCACCATGAACTTACAGATGTTCAAGCTGGTTTTAGAAAAGGCAGAGGAATCAGAGATCAAATTGCCAGCGTCTGCTGGATCATCAAAAAAGCAAGAGAGTTCCAGAAAAACATCTATTTCTGCTTTATTGACTATGCCAAAGCCTTTGACTGTGTGGATCACAATAAACTGTGGAAAATTCTGAAAGAGATGGGAATACCAGACCACTTGACCTGCCTCTTGAGGAACTTATATGCAAGTCAGGAAGCAACAGCTAGAACTGCACATCGAACAACTGACTGGGAAAAGGAGTATGTCAAGTCTGTATATTGGCACCCTGCTTACTTAACTCATATGCAGGTTACATCATGAGAAACGCTGGGCTGGAGGAAGCACAAGCTGGAATCAAGATTGCCGGGAGAAATATCAATAACCTCAGATATGCAGATGACAGCACCCTTATGACAGAAAGTGAAGAGGAACTAAAGAGCCTCTGGATGAAAGTGAAACAGGAGAGTGAAAAAGTTGGCTTAAAGCTTAACATTCAGAAAACAAAGATCATGGCATCTGGTCCCAACAGTGTCAGAATTTATTTTGGGGGGCTCCAAAATCACTGCAGATGGTGACTGCAGCCATGAAATTAAAAGACACTTACTCCTTGGAAGGAAAGTTATGACCAACCTAGACAGCATATTAAAAAGCAGAGACATTATTTTGCCAACAATGGTCTGTCTAGTCAAGGCTATGGTTTTTCCTGTGGTCATGTATGGATGTTAGAGTTGGACTGTGAAGAAAGCTGAGCACTGAAGAATTGATGCTTTTTGAACTGTGGTGTTGGAGAAGACTCTTGAGAGTTCCCTGGACTGCAAGGAGATCCAACCAGTCCATTTTGAAGGAGATCAGCCCTTTTATTACTTTGGAAGGAATGATGCTAAAGCTGAAACTCCAGTACTTTGGCCACTTCATGAGAAGAGTTGACTCGTTGCAAAAGTCTCTGATGCTGGGAGGGATTGGGGGCAGGAGGAGAAGGGGACGACAGAGGATGAGATGGCTGGATGGCATCACCGACTCAATGGACGTGGGTCTGAGTGAACTCAGGGAGTTGGTGATGGACAGGGAGGCCTGGCGTGCTGCAATTCATGGGATCACAAAGAATCGGACATGACTGAGTGACTGAACTGAACTGATGCCCAACCTATGATAAATTATTAACAGACTTCAATGTGATGTTGAAAGTTTATCGTATACAGTGTCGGTACATGGGAAGTATAAATAAAAGTTGATAATAATGGTGTGTTTTTAAGTCTTCACTTTTTCTTTTAAAGTATCTGTCCACTGCAGGCTTTGTTTCCTTAGCACTGTTCTTTAGGCTTGTGTGGCTCTTTATGGGTATCTCACGGTATGTGCCATTGTGCTCTCTTTTCGTATGCACTCTTTTAAAAATCAAACTCTACTGAGGCTTGTGCTTGCTCTTCTGTTTGGAATCTCTTCTTACTCTCCGTCTCAAAGGTTAATCCACCATAGTTTGTATCAGAACTTAGTATGTGTGATCCTTTAACTCTTTTGAACTCTTTTCATATGTAGACTCATAGGATCATACTTGTGTTTTTTCTCAGCTTCTCAAGATGCACTTGAGGTAAGTTTACTGAAATACCACAGGAAAAAGCTGAGAGAGGCTTTGGAACTGCACTGTCCACTGTGCAGTGATTAGCAACACATAACTATTAAGCCTTGAAATGGGACTAGTCCAAATTCAGATGGGCTCTAAGTGTGAGAGACTCATGGGGTTTCAAAGACTTAGTATGAAAAAAAGTGCCTATCTCATTAATAGTTTCCTATTGATTATATGTAAAATGATATTTTTTGAAATTTTGTGTTCAGTTCAATCACTCAGTTGTGTCTGACTCTTTGCGACCCCATGAATTGCAGCATGCCAGGCCTCCCTGTCCATCACCAACTCCTGGAGTTCACTCAGACTCACGTCCATCGAGTCTGTGATGCCATCCAGCCATCTCATCCTCTGTCGTCCCCTTCTCCTCCTGCCCCCAATCCCTCCCAGTATCAGAGTCTTTTCCAATGAGTCAACTCTTCACATGAGGTGGCCAAAGTACTGGAGTTTCAGCTTTAGCATCAGTCCTTCCAAAGAAATCCCAGGGCTGATCTCCTTCAGAACGGACTGGTTGGACCTCCTTGCAGTCCAAGGGACTCTCAAGAGTCTTCTCCAACACCACAGTTCAAAAGCATCAATTCTTCAACATTCAGCTTTCTTCACAGTCCAAGTCTCACATCCTAGATAAAATATATTTTAAAAATTAACTTTACATTTTTCTTTTTACTTGTTTAATGTGGTTTATCTTATATTTTTATCAGAGAGTCCTGCTTTAGAGAAGCACAAGTCAGATATCTAAACTTATTTAAGACAGAGTTAACCTGCAAAAAAGGAAGCTGTTTCATGTAGAAAAGGAATTATTTGACAAAATGGTTTGAATACTGACATCTATTAAATTCTAGGGATTGGGGGTACTAAGGATTAATTTTTGGAAAATTCTGGTCTAAAAAATTAACTAGGCCTAGAATTACTCTTGCTAGCCTTAATTAAATTGAATGCAATGTGATATATATATGTATATATATATATAACTCAAAGATATATATGGTATATATATAAGATATATATTAATTTAATTGAATACAATGTTAATGGCACCCCATCCAGTACTCTTGCCTGGAAAATCCCATGGACGAAGATAGTGGTGACGGAGAGAGGATGCAGTCCATTGGGTCGCGCAGAGTCTGACACGACTGAGCGATTTCACTTTCACTTTTCACTTTAATGCATTGGAAAAGGAAATGGCAGCCCACTCCAGTGTTCTTGCCTGGAGAATCCCAGGGATGGTGGAGCCTGGTGGGCTGCCATCTGTGGGGTTGCACAGAGTCGGACGTGACTGAAGTGACTTAGCAGAAAGATATATATAAGATACATATATATATATATATAACTCAAAGCTACCACACTATTTGATTTTATTGGTTAGTAACAATTAAATTGAGAATAATATTTTTGCTTCATATTTTTTTTACCTTTTCAGAGGTTAAATTCCACGGAATACAAATGCTGTACTTATTACGGAATCTGTTTCATTAATTGAATCTTTCGGTTCTTATCCAGAAAGCTCCACTCTCACAATGACTTAAGTATCGCTTCATCTCTACTCCCTTCTCCTGAGAGCAAGCCTCCCTCCTCTCAGTTCAGAACCACAGTATCCTGCTAACTGGCTTCATGCTGCCACTTTTGCCTCTCACCAGTTTCTATCCCATTTTCCAGGGTAATCTTTTAAAATTAAAAATAAGTCAGATTGACTTTATGCTTAAAATTTTTCAGTGTTTTCCATTGCATTTAGGGGGAAAAAAATTAAAGTTTTATTGCAGCATGCATGACCATCAGGCTGTTCTTTTTTAAATGATCCCACATCTCGGGCTGGTTTTCCTGTCATTTTATTTTCTGTCCATTTGCAGGGCTTCTATTCACTTTGCTTTGAGAGGTCTTTACCCAACTGTCCTGAAGCTTTCAGGCTTTCCCTTTTTTTAAAAATCAGATTGGAAGATAGCCAGACAAATATATTCTTCCTCCTCTTAGTGAGACAGACTTCATCCTTGGCCAAGAGTTCTTCAGTGTGTAATTGTAGACCTTCCAGGAAACTGCATCCTCTCTCCGTCACCACTATCTTAGTAAACAGCCCTTCACTTCTATATTCATTTTTCTTTCGACGTCTCATCCCAGCTCTTTTTCTAGTTTCTTAAGACTTCTTGAATGTTAGATACTTTTTTAGGACTCTTGAAGAAAGAGTACTAGCCCTCACAATCAGTAAGTGTGAGCAGTGGTTGGACTTTGGTCACGTTAAACTTTTGTCTATTTTAACATGGACTGGTGAGGAGAATAAAGGCCTTTTCTCTCAAGCCTGAGAATACAGAGGACATAGGTGTGTGCGCAGAATCATCCAGGAAAAATGCCAGCAGCCATGCCCAACGAAGAAATTATACCCATCACAAACTGGGTATTTTTCTGATCACCTTAGAAAGCACATCTTTCACCTTAGATAAGCCATATTTCTAAAGAGTTATTATGAAACTCTGGTGCTCACTGCACAGGCAGCTTGGAAGTGATGCCTAGAGAATGTTTGTGTCTTTCAGGATGTCATGTGAAAATTAATTGATCAATACTATCTTCAATCACTGGACTTCCTATGTGGCACTAGTGGTAAAGAACCCCCCTACCTATTCGAGTAGAAGAGACACAGGTTCAATCTCTGGGTCGAGAAGATCCCCTGGGGGAGGGCATAGCAATCCAGTATCCTTGCCTGGAGAATCCCACGGACAGAGGAGCCTGGTGGGCTACCGTCCATAAGGTCACACAGAGCTGGACATGACTGAATTGATTTAGCATGCAGTAGCAAGATGGTTATATTATAACCATTAAAGGAACTTTTCAAAGGAGATAAAGAAAAACCATTCTAAAAAAAAATTCCCCCCAAATACACTAGAAAATTGCCTGTTAAGATATGTATTTTATGCAATGTGCCTTATCAGTTATATTAGGAAATGTACAATTCATTTTTTAAATATGTAGATTTTCAAATCACTTCTGGTGGAAAATGGAGTGTTAAAAAGATAAACGGATTTCAAGGACTAATTCCAGACTCCTTTCTTTTGGAAATGCTGTTAGAGTGGAACTGTATCAGGATGTTTTTCACATGCTTTGCTTCATAATCTCCCTCCCCTTATATTGTTTGACTGGAATCTGTACTAAAGATAAGAGTGCAAACCTGATTCACTGGCAACCAATCCAAAGAACTTTATGTGGGAAACTCCCTGCAAGTAGGTACAGGCAGCATAAATAAAACTTTGGAAATAGTGAAAGAAAAGGTAGAAAAAAATATGGTTGCAATGGCTAGGACAATTACTAGGTATTGTTTAAAAATTATCTTGTATTTATTTCCAATATGAAACCTTTTCTTTTAAAGAAACACCTAACTAAATATTCATCAGAAATGCTCACCTTTTAAAATGTTTGGCATATTTTGTTATTTTTTGAATTATTTTCTGTTTGATAAATATCCAGGTAATTGCGTAAGTATTTTGTACCTACTTGTTTTTAAAATGATTTGATTTTTTACTTAGAACATAAGCTTTAAAAAACAATCTGGTCAACCAACAGATTTTAGTAGATAAGGAATATCCCAGAAACAGATACATAATTGATATATTATTTCTGATAATTAAACTTAAAACTAGATATTTTAAAAGATATATGTGCCTAACACCTATAGAGGGTTAGTGATAATGTAAAGGCTCTGACACTTTCTAACCATGTGGTTGTTTAGAAACTTGGCCCTCAAACCTTTGAATTTCCTTTATCCTTTGAAAGTGTAGGAGAATAACTCTGTTCTAAACCTCTATTTTTCAATACCAGAACCGGAAAAACCCAAGAAACTTAAAGCTTTCAATATTTCTGCACATTCCTTTTCTCTGCACTGGAGCCTACCCTCTGGCCACGTGGACGGGTTTCATGTGGATCTTGTTCCTGACAGTGGCTTTGTTACTATCAGAGATCTTGGAGGTGGAGAATATCAGGTATTGTTTTCATCATCATACTTGGCCAAGCCAACTTGTATTTTATATTTAGTCCAAATAGGAAAGTTCTTTGTGAAACTTATCCACCATGAAGACTTCTTCTTTGAGCCTCTTTAAAAGCATAAGATGAAGGCAAAAACACTGATGCCGAATTGATGAGTGTAAGTTTCAGTACTGGTGGACTGTTACCTTAGCAATGTCTGTGTTTTTGTCTACCCTGAACCTACAGCCAACCATCCAAGGGTTCATGAATAATTTAACAAAGAAAGGGCAGAGCTATTGAGTAATCCAGGCTCATTAATTGTGTACTTGCCAGGAGGATCTGTCTTTAAATCATTAATGCAGGCAGCATTTCTCTCTCGAGCCATCAGTGTGATTCTACTGCCTGAAAAATGTGATAATGATGGGTTTTCTTGTCATTTTTCTTTTACTTTTTATTGGAACTTCAGAGACACAGGTATTTTACACACACTCTTAAATACCAGGGCTAATCAATGGACTATAGATTTCTTAGGGCTCTTAAATGATTGTGACAATGAACTGGGATTGACAGAAATACTGATTTAGTCTCTGATAATGTAGTATGCTTTGTAAGTTTTTACTGCATGTTATTTGGTAAATATTTCTGCGATATCAAATGTATATTTTTACAATCATAGGAAGCACATTGTGATAAATAGTAGAGTTGTGCAGTAAAGTGCTAACTTTACTTTTTTTGATTGTGATAGACTTATTGTTTTAGCTTTCCTGCATTTCAGAATTTTTAACAGAGTCATGTATTTTTGGTGTTTTAGGTTGATGTTTCTAATGCTGTTCCTGGTACACGGTATGACATAACCATCTCTTCAGTTTCTGCTACAACATATAGCTCACCTGTTAGCAGAACAGTGACAACAAATGTGACAAGTAAGTATATGTTTTCCATTTTCTTTCTTTCTTTTTTACAAAGTATTTGGGCCCTTTATAAATCTATTGGATGGGACTATTTACATTGGCAATATGTGCATTGAATGCATGAAAGCAGTTGAGTAATTAAAGCAGAATGGAAACTTAAGAAAGTGATCTGTTTAGAACCTGCCTTCTACTGGTTCTTTATCTTCCTTTACTTTCAAAGAGCAAAGAGAGAATTTTTCCATACTTGTTTGTGAAATGGATGAGAGACACTGTTAATGGTAACATTTAAATAATACAAAGCCATGAAAATAAACTCACTATACTTGCTCCAAAAGAATACTCAGTTCTTGTTTCCTTAGTGTTTATGTATAAGCCTTGCATCAACTGAGTGTTTATAAAAAATGACTTGGCATTAAAACTGTATTTGGCATGTAGTATTTAGTAGCATTCCATTTTTCACATTCTTATAAAAGAATGTTTTTGGTATTCCCCATAGCATTTAATCATTTTTTCTATTGGTAGCAAAGCTCTAGGGAAGATAAACTTACACTTAAGAGACACTTAGTCTTTGGGAACTTTAAAAGTCTACAGTTTGTAAATATTTTTCTTACATATGTTTGTGAAAATACAATAATTGATTGACCTTATAACAACGTGCATTTTTGAAAAAATAGAACCAGGGCCTCCAGTCTTCCTGGCAGGGGAAAGAGTCGGATCTGCTGGGATTCTTCTGTCTTGGAATACACCACCTAATCCAAATGGGAGAATTATATCTTACATTGTAAAATATAAGGAAGTTTGCCCATGGATGCAGGCAGCGTATACACAAGTTAGAACAAAACCAGACAGTCTGGAAGTTCTTCTTACTAATCTTAATCCTGGAACAACATATGAAATCAAGGTAATTATTTTGTAAATAGTATTAAAATATTTCATTCATTTTAAAAGTGAAGGAGTTTTATACCAACAGGTCAAGCTTTTGCAGCAAGAGCCTTGAAGAATGATCATTTGAATCATGTCCTCACTGCCCATCTGGGCTTTTAAAATTTGAACAAATGTTATAAGCTTTGTATGTGTGTGTTTATATAATATATCCATTTTAGAAAGCATTAGTTTAGTAGTGACTTTATCAGTCTGGAAGTTCTTCTTACTAATCTTAATCCTGGAACAACATATGAAATCAAGGTAATTATTTTTTAAATAGTATTAAAATATTTCATTCATTTTAAAAGTGAAGGAGTTTTATACCAACAGGTCAAGCTTTTGCAGCAAGAGCCTTGAAGAATGATCATTTGAATCATGTCCTCACTGCCCATCTGGGCTTTTAAAATTTGAACAAATGTTATAAGCTTTGTATGTGTGTGTTTATATAATATATCCATTTTAGAAAGCATTAGTTTAGTAGTGACTTTAAAAAAATAAAGTTTAAAAGGTTTTACAAGCTCATATATTCTACTTTTAAATCTAATTTTAAGTTAGATTTGTTATTTTTCTCTTAATCTGCTTATATTTCCATGTTATTGTAATTTTGGATAATGGTTTGAAGGTTTCTAAAGAACCAGTTTCTCAAAGAACAACGAATTCAAATTGGTTCCATTCAACAAATATTTCCTGGTTGCATATGACCTCTTTTATGTTTACAAAAAAATGTATGCCTTTACAGCTCTAAATATACAAAATCTAAGAATACTTTATTAAAATATTAAATAAAAGCGTGCAAAAAGCAGTCTTATGTTAGTTAGGCCATGTGAAAATGTTTACAGTTAAGAGACGTGGTGACGCTAGTGGTAAAAAGTCCACCTGCCTATTAGGAGACGCAAGGCGGACTGCAGTCCGTGGGATCGCCAAGAGCTGGATACGCCAGAGCGACGCACACGCGCGCGGTAGTTCCAGGGAGACAGTAAAGAAGACGGGTGTTTTCTCATTCCTCCCTATTTTCAATATAATGTCAATATGTTCTTTAGTCTCCACTCAAGAGAAAGAGCTGTGTAAATATGTGATCATACATAACTGAGATGACCATCTAAATGGAAGAAGTGATAAAGGGACACTTGCTTGTTTTTAAAATCTAACTCCAAGTATGCCCATTTGCAGAATCAAAATCATAATAAGAGGAGAGTAGGCACCCCCAAATGATAAAAGAATAATACAGACCTTTACTTATGCAGTGGTAAAAATCAAAGATTTAATGGCCATTTCTCTGCAGAAACACGAGCTAAAGAGTAGGCAACCTTTTTCTACTGACACCTGCAAATTATTTGGCACAGATATTTTCTATCATAAGCTCACATATTCAAATTAATTTATATGTTAAGATATACTATTCAAAGTAACAAAGATTATCTTTTAATGTGATATAAGAATCTGTTACTGATAGAAAGGTAATTTAGCCAACCTCATTCTGCTTAGATCTATTTTTACAGATTTAAAAATCTTTATTCCTTTGAATTCTCTTATTTCAGGACTATAGGGAAGCCCCTATTCTCTTTTTTACCCCACACTTTATTAAACGCTTTTGTAATTTTATTCTGTTCAAGTATATGTTAGCCATTGCAGAATTTCAAAGGGCATTTGACATGGTGCATTTGATATCTTCAGATGTCGATATCAAATCTACATGATATGGGGAAAACCCTGTTGAGTATTTTACATGTGTTATTTCATTTAGTATTCAGAATAATCTTGACATAGATATATTGTTTCCATTTTAAAGTAAAGGAAAATAAGATAACCTTTTTATTTGAGAGCTGGTAGAGCTGCGATTGAAACCAAGGCTGTCTGATTCCAGTTATGGCATTTGTAAAAGCTTAAGAGTTCTCATTTATGACACTTTCTCTGTCTGTTCTAGTGTATTTGACTAGATGTTTCAAGCCAAAATAGTTTCTATCTTCTAAATTCTAGAATATTGACTCTAAATGATTACCTATTCGTTTTTAAAGTTTGCCTAATTAGATTGTAAACTCTAAAGTCAGACACGGTGTTTATGGTCTCATGTTCATTACAGAAATAATCATGGTGTCTTAGAGTGAACACAGCAGAAAGAAACTGAGCTTTAGAAATAAACACAACCTCAACTGAATTCTGAGTCTGCCACTTATTCCTGTGATAGGGGCAAGGTACTTGACCTCTCTCAACCAGTTTTCTCATATGTAAAATACTGACAATAATTCCTTGTATTTTGATTATGTGGATAAAATGAGATGTGTAAAATCCCTAGTCAATTTCTGAGTGTACAGAAGTTGCTTAATAAATAGTAACTGAAATTATTATTGCTACGAATAGACATTAAGCTTGATTATTAATTTCTCCATCAGGAATCCGAGAAATCTGTTGATTCAGGCTATGTTGCAAATACTCACTAAAGGGAAATGGAAATACTGAATAGCTCTATATTTGCCTCTGCTTCGAGAGTATTGTTAAGAATTAGAGGGGAAAGTATCTTTATTATTTATCTAATGGACAAATCAAAGTTTTATTATTTCAGACTCTGTTTAATTAGAGTATAAAGCTTGTGTAATTTTTGTGGTCTGTTCTAGGTTGCTGCAGAAAACAGTGCTGGTATTGGAGTGTTTAGTGACCCATTTCTCTTCCAAACTGCAGAAAGTGGTAATTTTCCTAAATCATTTATTCTGAATTAACTTAGTTAAGAGTTTTCATTGTTTAAAATAAATAGGGATATAAAATCTGGCACTAAAATGCAAAAAATTTCAACAGCATGGTCATTAAATTACTTTTAGAATCTTCTTGGATAGTGAATTTATTCATTAAAATATATATAATTCTTTCTGATGGTAAAAGCACTAAGTGTTATCTTAGAAAACTTAAAAATACCCTAAAATACAAAAAAAAAAAGTAAGTTATCCATGGCCCTGCTATATAAAAACATACATTTCTGGCCAATCTTTTTTCTCCTATGAATATATGTCTTTGTGCCTATATATTAGTGAAAATAGGCTTGTGCCATCTGTGCAAATATGCATCTTAAAATCAAATCATAAGTATTTTTATGACATTAGAGTTTTGGAAACATGGACTGTAATGGTTATCATATTATCCCATACCTTGCAGTCATTACCAAACCAACTTCAGCTACTTCCATTTTCCCAGTGACTGAGAAGAAAAATTTGACATCATCCTTGATTGTAATCAGTCAGTAGTACTGTATAATCTATCAAGAAATCCTTCCAGAATTATATCAAAATATATCCTGAACCTCACCCCTATTGTTAAGCACCGTATATAATCTATCATCATTTCTTGCCTGATCATTTGAAAGCCTCGTCTTTGGCTTTCCTGTTTCTAGCTTACCTGCCTATAGTGTACTCTCCCCACAAGAGTCACATCATCTTTTGAAGCAGAAGCTAGGCTACCGTTATTTCCCTCTTCCTTGCATGGCTCCTGTCTCATTCAGAGCAAGAACCTAAGTCCTTCCCATGACCTACATACAGTGCTCTGGGTGCCCTTAACCCCCATTGAATCATCTCTTTCTATTCTCCATCTCCATGCACTCCAGTCACGCTGATCTTCCAGCTTAGGGTCCTTTCTCTTGCTGTTCCTCCTGCCTGGAGCACTCCTCCACTAAATTATCCACAGGGGCTTCCTCAGTGGCTCAGCAGATAAAGAATCTGCCTGCAGTGCAGGAGACACAGGTTTAATCCCCCGGTCGGGAACATTCCCTGCAGGAGGAAGGTGGCAACCCACTGTGCAGAGTCAGACGTGACTAAGCCAATATCCATAGAACTTTCTCCCCAGCTGATGCAAATCTCACTTTACCTTTCTGACTACACCTTCTAAAATAACCCCTGTTTCCTGCTATCCATCTTTATTGCCAACAAATTTTTCTCTATTTGAATAGCTTGACATATAACAGTTACTTGCTTTTTATTGCATATATTAGCTAGTAGAATATAACATTATTAATAAAAAATAAGCTGTTATGGAATGAACGTAATTTATTTAGTTAGTAATTTGGCTGTTTATTTATAACAGCAAACAGAACCAATAAATAGAAAAAGTTAGTAAATAATGGGATCTCCAATCAATAGCAAATATTTTTAGTGATGTTTATCTTCTAGTGGGATAAGATAAACAAATGGGTTACTAAGTAATAGATTGAAGTGTTACTTGCTCAGTTGTGTACAACCCTGCAACTCCATGGACTGTAGCCCACCAGGCTCCTCTGTCCATGAAATTCTCCAGACAAGAATATTGGAGTGGGTTGCCATTCCCTTCTCCAGAGGATCTTCCTGACCCAGGGATTGAACCCAGGCCTCCTGCATTGCAGGCAGATTCTTTAAACCATCTGAACCACCAGGGAAGCCCAAGTAATAGACTAGAGAAGTGCTATAAAAAGTTTCTATAATTTTATATAACTATAAATATTTTGTATATTTAAACATAAAAATCTTCCATCCAGCAGTTCATTGCCAAAGGGATAAACTGAAATGGACCCTGTTTATCTCGGGAGGATTATGCAGTTGTCAGTGTTAGAAGAAGCATGTGACAAGCTTTATGTCCAGTTCTTATTTGAGACCCCTTTGAGAGAAGCGGGTGAATACATGCTCTGTGCCATAGGAAGAATGAAGAGAAAATTCTAGAGCTTATTTAAAATTAGAAAGTAATGATTCTTGAGATCTTTTACTGATACTGAACCTACTTATATTCAGATTATTAGCACAACTGAAAATTGAGAAAATTATTGTTTTTAAGATTAAATGTTCATTACATATGAAAGACAGTTTATGACTTACACTTTTAGGGAAAATAATTGGAATAATTTTTGGATGACTTAACAAATAGTTTGGTCTTTTTAAAAAACACTCATCTCGGTAAAGCCTGCTACATTATGAGTTTAGATTATGTTTTCAACTTGACAGCATTTTGAACCTTATATATTTTATATTCTGCTAACTGACATAATTTCTAGAGTCATTTTCTCTCTTGGCAAACTATGATTGGGACAAACTAAAACTGTAGGTTGGCAATATTCCTGGAACAGGAGTTTCATTCTGTTTCTGACTTGTTGTGTTTTCTTGGAGAAATTACATAATCACATAATCACTCTTACCTTATCATTTAAAAAAATATTGAGGTTAAAATGTAAATCTAAGTTTAGTTAGATGAGTTTCAACCAATTTTTTCCCCCAAAGCCTCCTTTTTATTATTTATGTTATGCAGAACTCAAATTTAATGAAAATTTCTGTGGAATAAATAAATTGCATTTATAATGATTAAGCCAGAAATAATTTCTCTCTCCATGAATAAAAATACTCCTGAAGTATTCAAACAGAGTTAGCCCATTATACCATTCTAAGCTGATATTACATCCACAAGTACAAAATCTCAACTTTTTAACTTCCCGTGCAGCATTATTTCAGACAAATGTAGAATTCATTTTAGCTTTAAAATATTAGAAATATCCCTTGTAGCTTCATTTTAA
>SJYC01125756.1:0-30149 GCA_006408675.1 Madoqua kirkii
TACTGGTCACATTAATTTTTGATTGCCTTTTATTTTTAACATAATTCTATCTACAGACTGAAGGCTAAAACCTGACTTCAGATCAAACAGCACATCATTTTTTTACTATGTATAAAAAATCTGATCAATATACTTCACAGGTCTTGAGGTCTATATCACAACAGTTGCAACTAATGAATATCTTTTCAAACTCTGACTTCTTATTTCTTCTTGGGATATGGCTGAATTGGTCAAGTGAGTGTTTTATTGGTCTTAATTTACTGAATGGTAGGCTGTAAACCTTAAAAATGTTTCAACAACTCATAAAGGGATAAATACTCCAGTTAAAAGTCTCTGATGATTGGGATCTTAGACTACTAACCTCATTAAGTTTCATCTGGTAGTCCTTTTGAAAAAATATTCAAATTTTATCATTTTGTCTTTCTGAAAATTGCAAAAAAAAGTATTATTTTTTAAAAATAGGGACAAACAACTTTGCCATTAGTTTTTGCATTTTCTTGTGCTACTAATTAATATACTTCTCCTTCAAGAATATCTAAATAGCTATACAGTTTTGCCCTGCAAAGTGACTTTAAATTGATTCTCAAAGTGTTCTATAAACCATATTTAAATCTGAAAGAGTAAAACCTCAGTAAAGACTCCAAGGCTGATCTCATTTTATAATTTGGCACCTAGACATTTGGATGTCCCACCCACTGGGAAACAAGTCATCTAATCTCATTGTTGGTAGCCAGCTCTTCATTTATAGCACTAAGAAAACACATGTCAGGTTTTATGGCTTTGTAAATAAATCAAAAGGCATCTTTGAAATAAAAAAAGAGTATATAAAAGGCATTCCAAACTAATGGATATATCGAGTGCTTATTGAGTACCAAATTTTATTTATCAAGGATCTACCATGCTAGATAGATGTTCCTACTCTGTGAGGCAGTAAGCATACTACATTTGGTCAGGAAGCAGAAAATTATGATCTAATATTTAAGTTTGGTCTGGCGAGTGTGTGCTCTAATGGTGTAGAGAAATAGCTCAGGGTTTTGGCATGAGAGGAGGAGGCTGCTGCTCCTTACTCTGTCACTGGATATTCTGTTATACTGAGAATGCTAATCTCTTGGTCTTCAATTTCTCCTTTGAAAAATGAGGGCATTAGTCTGGATGCTCTTCTGTGTATCTTTTGCACAATTCTATGAACTGTAAAGAAGGGACCAATGAGGACTGTGGTATTCAAGAGAGACCTTATGGAGAACATGAAGCTTCACATAGTCCCAGGAATATGACAGATGCTTGGGAGGCAAGCAGTGTTTCAGTTCAGTTCAGTTCAGTCGCTCAGTCATGTCCGACTCTTTGCGACCCCATGGACTGCAGCACACCAGGCCTCCCTGTCCATCACTAACTCCCGGAGTCCACCCAAACCCATGTCCATTGTGTCGGTAATGCCATCCAACCATCTCATCCTCTGTTGTCCCCTCTTCCTCCTGTCCTCAATCTTTCCCAGCATCAGGGTCTTTTCCAATGTGCCGGCTCTTCACATCAGGTGGCCAAAGTATTGGAGTTTCAGCTTCAACATCAGTCCCTTCAATGAACACCCAAGACGGATCTCCTTTAGGATGGACTGGTTGGATCTCTGGGCATAACTAACTTGATTCCTGGGCTTCTCAGGTGGCTCAGTGGTAAAGAATCTGCCTGTCAATGCAGGAGACACAAGAGACACAGGTTTGAACCCTGGGTGGGGAAGATCCCCTGGAAAAGGAAGTGACAACCCGCTCCAGTATTCTTGCTGGGAAACCTCATGGACAGAGGAGCCTGGCGAGGTATAGTCCATGAGGTCACAAAAGAGCTGGACATGACTTAGCAACTAAACAGCAACAAATTGATTCCTACTGTTAGATACATGATTGCTTTTAGTTTACAGTGTACAAAAAGTAACTACAAAACTAAGACAATGTATATATTTACCTACTTTTTTTGGCAAGGTAAGTTTGAAAGATATTTTCAGGTGATTAGAGGATGACATATTGAGAATATTATTTATTACTGAGTATTTAGCAGCACTAGATCTTTTTGACTATATCAACTCAGGTCAAAGGCAAAATAGGACAACCCATCAATTAAATAACAAAAAACTGCATGAATCTAGACATTATTTTTGACTTTGATCCATGGCTAATACGTTTTGACAACTGGCTCTCCAGGGGAAAAAACAGCACTGATCTATAGCATTTGAGGCTTCCCTGATGACTCAGATAGTAAAGAATCTGCCTGCAATGTGGAGAACTGGGTTTGACCCCTGGGTTAGAAAGATCCCCTGGAGGATGGCATGGCACCCCATTCCAGTATTCTTGCCTGGAGAAGCCCCAAGAACAGAGGAGCCTGGCAGGCTACAGTCCATGGGTCACAAAGAGTTGAACACAACTGAGTGACTAAGCATAGCATAGCATTTGTCACCAGGCCTCCCTGTCCATCACTAACTCCCGGAGTCCACCCAAACCCATGTCCATTGTGTCGGTAATGCCATCCAACCATCTCATCCTCTGTTGTCCCCTCTTCCTCCTGTCCTCAATCTTTCCCAGCATCAGGGTCTTTTCCAATGTGCCGGCTCTTCACATCAGGTGGCCAAAGTATTGGAGTTTCAGCTTCAACATCAGTCCCTTCAATGAACACCCAAGACGGATCTCCTTTAGGATGGACTGGTTGGATCTCTGGGCATAACTAACTTGATTCCTGGGCTTCTCAGGTGGCTCAGTGGTAAAGAATCTGCCTGTCAATGCAGGAGACACAAGAGACACAGGTTTGAACCCTGGGTGGGGAAGATCCCCTGGAAAAGGAAGTGACAACCCGCTCCAGTATTCTTGCTGGGAAACCTCATGGACAGAGGAGCCTGGCGAGGTATAGTCCATGAGGTCACAAAAGAGCTGGACATGACTTAGCAACTAAACAGCAACAAATTGATTCCTACTGTTAGATACATGATTGCTTTTAGTTTACAGTGTACAAAAAGTAACTACAAAACTAAGACAATGTATATATTTACCTACTTTTTTTGGCAAGGTAAGTTTGAAAGATATTTTCAGGTGATTAGAGGATGACATATTGAGAATATTATTTATTACTGAGTATTTAGCAGCACTAGATCTTTTTGACTATATCAACTCAGGTCAAAGGCAAAATAGGACAACCCATCAATTAAATAACAAAAAACTGCATGAATCTAGACATTATTTTTGACTTTGATCCATGGCTAATACGTTTTGACAACTGGCTCTCCAGGGGAAAAAACAGCACTGATCTATAGCATTTGAGGCTTCCCTGATGACTCAGATAGTAAAGAATCTGCCTGCAATGTGGAGAACTGGGTTTGACCCCTGGGTTAGAAAGATCCCCTGGAGGATGGCATGGCACCCCATTCCAGTATTCTTGCCTGGAGAAGCCCCAAGAACAGAGGAGCCTGGCAGGCTACAGTCCATGGGTCACAAAGAGTTGAACACAACTGAGTGACTAAGCATAGCATAGCATTTGCTGGTTTTCATGATGTAAATGCTCTCACCGTGGCTGATTTCAAGCCCCCAATGTGAGGTCACTAACTGGAGTATACAATCAGCTCCTGTGAGCTGGTGCTAGCAGGTTTCACACACTATCACAATATATAACGTGTATATAAAGAATATATTTACCTTTCTTTCTGAACCATTTGAGTATAAATTGCTGATGTAATGCCCCCTTTATCCTTAAATACTCCAGGGTATCTGTTAAGAATAAAGACATTCACTTGAGTAACTCGAGTAACAATACAATGATTAAAATCAGGAAATTAACACTGATATAAAATTATTATATACACTGTATTCAAATGTTGCCAATTGTCTCAAAAATGCCCTTTATAGCTTTTGAAAAAAAGTTTGGTCTAGAATCTAATGCAGTATTGTCTATATTTGGAGGATAAAATGTATTTTCTCAGAAGTTTCTATCTGTAGCCCTTTTCCACTTTGCAAATCTGCCTTCATTTTTTCTTCACACCTCTTAATCTTTCCACAAGCAGTTCTAGCACTAATTTCTAGAGTCTAACATTAGACCTCTTATCAGCATATAACAGTAAACTTGCTACCAGTGATAGACATCAAATGCTTACAGTGGTTCTAGAGTTTAAATTTTACTTAACCTTGGTAGTTACTAATAAGAAATAGTGTACTTAAATTCAAAGAGTCATCTTTGTTGGTTTTTTTAGTATTTGTTCTTAATTTTTTATTGAAGTACAGTTGATTTGCAATGTTGTATAATTACTGCTGTACAGCAGTGATTCAGTTATACATATATATATATATTCTTTAAAAAATATTCTTTTCCATTATGGTTTACCATCATCTTTGTTGTTATTAATGTTAATGTCCCTTTTTAGTTCAGTTCAGTTGCTCAGTCATGTCTGACTCTTTGCAACCCCATGGACTGCAGCACACCAGGCCTCCCTGTCCATCACCAACTCCCAGAGTTTACCAAAACCCATGTCCATTGTGTAGGTGATGCCATCCAACCATCTTATCCTCTGTTGTCCCCTTCTCCTCCTGCCTTCAATCTTTCCCAGCATCAAGGTCTTTTCATTTAGTTATTAATATAACCTGGGCTTTATAAATTTGTATGCATGCCAGTCACAGACAATTTTATTGGAGGTTCTGGGCAATACTAAATTTAACCAAATAACTTTAAGCAATATCTGGAAATAGCTAAAAATGTTTATTTGGGGTGTGTATATGCATGTGTTGTTCTGCTAACAACAATGCTTCTGCTTTCAAAAACGATTGCTATTTCTATCAGAATGAGTATCCAGCAACAGTTCCACAATGGCAACAAACAAAATGAAGACTAATGTAACCATTAAATGTGTTTGGGTTTGAAATGATAAATGTCTCCTGAAGGTATTGAAAACTCCTGCATCACAATAGGACCTTTAAAGTAATCCAGAAGTTTGAGTAGATAGGTCTGCCTGTGACAGGAAGTCTTTTTTTGTTGTTTATTAAATGTTGGCACTTAAAACTATGGCAAACCTGTCATCTGTCTATGTAAACAAATCCTATGACGTGATGACTACTTAATACAAAAAACTAGGATCAGTGCCAGCATTAAGTGAATGGAAGAATTAGCTACTGATAGGAATGAGTTATTTTGGCTACTATTTCTCAAATGATTTAAGCAGAAGGTACTTTCTTTCCTTGAAATGTCCAAATAGTCATACCAAGTTTCAAGTTTGCTTCCATGGAGATCTGGCCATTCAGTGAAGGCTATGTCTCTGTATGCAAATGAAAGAAAGAAAAGAAATAAAGAAGAAAATTGAATGGATTATCAAATAGAGACAAAACAAAGATGTTCACTGTAATCATCATCTTATTTCAAGCTATTAATAAAAAGCTCACATACCCTGTCTAAACCTGGACTATGTTTCCAGTGTCACTAAGATCCCACATAACCCATCATCTCTCAGATTTTCTAACCCATTCCAACCTGTCTCCCAGAGACAACTTTCTCTAATATAAAATGAGCACATGGCTTCCATGACTTCCCACTGCCTGTAGGATACCAGGTTCCTTCCTTAGCAAGGCATTCCAAGGACCCTCTGGGATTGGGCTCCTGCCTAGGACTCCAGCACAAACTTCACCTTCTCCTTTTAATAGAGTTTGTTGGGTCTCACTCATGTCCAACTTTGAGAGCCCATGGACTGTAGCCCGTAGGCTCCTCCATCCATGGGATTCTCCAGGCAAGCATACTGGAGTGGGTTGTGATTTCCTACTTCAGGGGATCTTCCCAACCCAGGGATCAAACCTACCTATCTGGCATCTCCTACACTGGCAGGTGGATTCTTTACCAATTGAGCCACCTGGGAAGTCCTTACTAGAGCTCTTGAGCTTCCAATTCCTAGGTGTAAATCAAAGTAACTACTACTTCCATGAGAAGAAGGTCTCTGGTTTGACTTCCATGCCTTTGTTCACCCTCCTCTGTGGGCAAAGCTCTTAATCTTTTGTTTGCCTGATGAATACTAATCTTACCTTGTTTACAAACCCTCTTCTGACTCCTGCCCACATTCACCTTTGTACACACATTCTATTTTGTCATCTTCTATAATAGCACCTATAACACTTGATTGATTTATTTGATCCTACCTTTTCTTAATAGGTTGCAAGCTCTTTGAGGTCAAGGACCATGAATTATTCATGTTTATATCATCAGCTCCTAGCCTATTTTGTGTTTGGCATATATGAGGTACTCAGTAAACACTGTTGAATAAAGAACAATTGCAACTAGAATTACCTAGATAGCTCATGGTCCAGTAGGAAGCCACTAGCCACAAGTGGGCAATGACATTTTAATTAATTAAAATAAAAAATTCAGTTCCAGTAGCTATTTGTGGCTATCATACTTGACTGCACAGATTTTGAAACTGCTATCATCACAGAAAGTTCTAATACATAGTGTTCATCTAGATAATTCTTTATTCTCCCATTTCAGTTTAATAAACATTGACCTTCTACTATATGCTAACATTTAATGTGAACAAAACATGAATACTATCATTATTATTTAGAAGGTATTCAAAATCTGGTAGGGAGGAGTCTTACAAAATGAGAGAAATCATTTCCACATTGGGACATCAGAGAAGGTTTTATGGAGATTTTTCTCATTTAAACTGGGCATTTAAAGATGAAGAGAGGGAATTTCCTAGTGGTACAGCAGTTAGGACTTGGCAATTTCACTGCTGTGGGCCTGGTTTCAATCCCTGCTTGGGAAACTAAGATCGTGAACACCGCAAAAGAAAGAGAAGAAAAACATGAAGAGAATTGAGTGAGGCAAATCTTGGGAAAGGAGAGAAAAGAGTGTGAGAAAAGGTATAGGTGGGAAAGTACTAGGTAAATGGGAAGTAATATCATTTGCTTAGAATCTATGGTATATGATATGGAGGTTCCTTAAAAACTTGAAAATAGAACTACTGTATGATCTGGGCTTCCCTGGTGGCTCAGTAAGTAAAGAATTCACCTGCAATGTGGGAGACCTGGGTTCAATCCCTGGGTTGGAAAGATCCCTGGAGGAGGGCATGGCTACCCACTCCAGTATTCTTGCCTAGAGAATCCCATGGACAGAGGAGCCTGGCGGGCTACAGTCCATGGGGTTGCAAAGAGTTGGGCATGACTGATCAACTAAGCACATAGCACAGCATGATCTAGTAGTTTCATTTCTGGGAAGTGGAAATGAAAACACTAACTAGAAAAGTTATCCGCACACCCCCAATGTTCACTGCCGCATCAATTACAATATCTAAAACATGAAAATAACCTTACTGTCCATCAGTGGATGAATGGATAGAGAAATTATGGTGTGTATATACACACACAAACACAATGGAATACTATTCAGCTATAAAAAGAAGGAAACCCTGCCAATTGAGGGGTAGGTGAAATGAGTGAAGGAGGTCAAAAGGTACAAACTTCTAGTTATAAAATAAATAAGTCCTGGAGATGAGAAAAAGAATGTATAGTATATGAGCAGGGAATGGTTATTTAGGTCATACATTTTGTTTAGGCCATATATTCATTCCTTCAATCATCCAACAAATGTTGGTTTTTTTTGTTTTTTTTTTTTTTTGAGCACTTTCAGGGGATTCCCTGGTGGCTTAGATGGTAAAGAGTCTGCCTGCAGTGCAGGGAACCTGAGTTCGATCCCTTGGTTGGGAAGATCCCCTGGAGTAGGAAATGGCAACCCACTCCAGCACTCTTGCCTGGAAAATCCCATGCACAGAGGAGCGTGGGGTTGGGGATGGTGGTGATGGGGGCTATAGTCCATAGGGTTGCAAAGAGTGGGACACGACTGAGTGACTTCACTTTCACTCTATCTCGTTTCAGGCTCCCTACTAAGTGCTGGGGTTACAACAGTGACCTATATAGACATTGCCCCAGCAAAGTTCATAGTTATGCATGATGAGATTTGGATAAGACTGTGGAAAGCACTTTGTTGTTCAATTGCTCAGTCATGTCCGACTCTTTGCAATCCCATGGACTGCAGCACACCGGGCTTCCCTATCTTTCAATGTCTCCCAGAGTTTGCTCAAACTCATGTCCATTGAATCGATGATGCCATCCAACCATCTCATCCTCTGTTGTCCTCTTCTCCTCCTTCCCTCAAACTTTCCCAGCATCAGAGTCTTCTCCAAAGAGTTGGGCCTTTGCATCAGGTGGCCAACATACTGGAGCTTCAGCTTCAGCATCAGTCCTTCCAATGAGTAGTCAGGGTTGATTTCCTTCAGGGTTGACTGGTTTGATCTCCTTGTTGTCCAAGGGACTCTCAAGAGTCTTCTCCAGCACCACAGTTCAAAAGCATCAATTCTTTCATGTTCAACCTCTTTATGGTCCAACTCTCACATCCATACACGAGTACTGACAAAAGCCATTACCTTTGACTATACTCAGATGGTATAGAACTTGCCTGCAGTGCAGGAGACCCAGGTTTGATTCCTGGGTCGGGAAGATCCCCTGGAGAAGGAAATGGTAACCCACTCGAGTATTCTTGCCTGGAAAATCCCATGGATGGAGGAACCTGGCAGGCTACAGTCCATGGGGTTGCCAAGAGTCGGACATAACAGAGCGACTTCAGTTTCTTAAACTTTTTTTAACTATATGGACCTTTGTTGGCAAAGTGATGTCTCTGCCTTTTAATATACCATTGAGGTTTGTCATAGCTTTTCTTCCAAGGAGCAAGCATCTTTAAATTTCATGGCTGAAGTCACCATCCACAGTGACTGTGAAGCCCAAGAAAATAAAGTCTGTCACCATTTCCATTTTTTTCCCCACCTACTTGCCATGAAGTGATGGAACCAGATGCTATGATCTTAGTTTTCTGAATGTTGAGTTTTAAGCCAGACTTTTCATTCTCCTCTTTCACCATCATCAAGAGGCTCTTTAGTTCCTCTTTGCTTTCTGTCATTAGGGTGATTTCATCTGCATATCTGAGGTTATTGATATTTCTCCTGGCAATATTGATTCCAGCTTGTGCTTCATCAAGTCTAGCATTTCACATGCTGTATTCTGCATATTAGTTAAATAAGCAGGGTGACAATATACAGCCTTGATGTACTCCTTTCCCAATTTGGAATCAGTCTTGTGTTCCATGTCCAGTTCTAACTGTTGCTTCTTGATCTATATACAGGTTGTTCAGGAGGCAGGTTAGATGGTCTGGTATGCTCACCTCTTTAAGAATTTTTCAGTTTGTTGTGATTCACACAATCAAAGGCTTTAGCATAGTCAATGAAGCAGAAGTAGATGTTTTCCTGAAATTCTCTTGCTTTTTCTATGATCTAATGGATGTTGGCAATTTTATCTCTGGTTCCTCTGTTGCTTCTAAATCTAGGTTGTACATCTGGAAGTTCTCAGTTCATGTACTGTTGAAGCCTAGCTTGAAGGATTTTGAGCATTATCTTGCTACCATGTGAAATGAGAGCAATTGTACAGTAGCTTAACATTCTTTGGCATTGCCCTTCTTTCAAATTAGAATGAAAACTGATGTTTTCCAGTGCCGTGGCCACTGCTGAGTTTTCCAAATTTGCTGGCATACTGAGTGAAGCACCTGAACAGCATCATCTTTTAGGATTTGAAATAGCTCATTTGGAATTCCACCACCTCCACTAGCTTCCTTCATAGTGAGGCTTCGTAAGGCCCACTTGACATCGCACTCCAGGATGTCTGGCTTTAGGGAGTGATCACATCATTGTAGTTATGTGGGTCATTAATATCTTTTTGTACTGTTCTTTTATGGATTCTGCTTCCCTGGTGGCTCAGATGGTAAAGCATCTGCTTGCAATGCAAGAGACCTGGGTTCAATCCCTGAGTCGGGAAGATCCCCTGGAGAAGGAAATGGCAATCCATTTTCTTGCCTGGAAAATTCTGTGGATGGAGGAGCCTGGTAGGCTACAGTTTATGGGGTCACAAAGAGTCAGATATGACTGAGCGACTTCACTTTATGTATTCTTGCCAGATTTTCTTAATCTGTCAGGTCCTTCCTGTTTCCGTCCTTTACGGTGCCCATCTTTGCATGAAATGTTCCCTTGGTATCTCTAATTTTCTTGAAAAGATCTTTAGTTTTTCCCATTCTATTGTTTTCTTCTATTTCTTTGCATTGTTCACTTAAGAAGGCATTCTTATCTCTCCTGGAAGGCACTAAATTACCCTAAGAGCCTGTACTTTGTTCTTCAGGATCTTACATGCAAAGTGTGGACTGTAGACACCTGTGGGCTAGGCTTGAATTGGGAGTTTGTGAGAAATAGGAAAAGAACAAAATGGGAAAGACTAGAGATTTCTTCAAGAAAATTAGAGATACCAAGGGAACATTTCATGCAAAGATGGGCTCGATAAAGGACAGAAATGGTATGGACCTAACAGAAGCAGAAGATATTAAGAAGAGGTGGCAAGAATACACAGAAGAACTATAAAAAAAACTTCATGACCCAGATAATCATGATGATGTGACCACTCATCTAGAGCCAGATATCTTGGAATCTGAAGTCAAGTGGGCCTTAGAAAGCATTACTACGAACAAAGCTAGTGGAGGAGATGGAATTCCAGTTGAGCTGTTTCAAATCCTGAAAGATGATGCTGGGAAAGTGCTGCACTCAATATGCCAGCAAATATGGAAAACTCAGCAGTGGCCACAGGACTGGAAAAGGTCAGTTTTCATTCCAATCCCAAAGAAAGGCAATGCCAAAGAATGCTCAAACTACCACACAATTGCACTCATCTCACATACTAGTAATGTTTAAAATTCTCCAAGCCAGGCTTCAGCAATACTTGAATTGTGAACTCCCCGATGTTCAAGCTGGTTTTAGAAAAGGCAGAGGAACCAGAGATCAAATTGCCAACATCCGCTGGATCATGGAAAAAGCAAGAGAGTTCCAGAAAAACATCGATTTCTGCTTCTCACCTAGAGCTAGACATACTGGAATGTGAAGTCAAGTGGGCCTTAGAAAGCATCACTACGTACAAAGCTAGTGGAGGTGATGGAATTCCAGTTGAGCTATTTCAAATCCTGAAAGATGATGCTGTGAAAGTGCTGCCCTCAATATGCCAGCAAATTGGGAAAACTCAGCAGTGGCCACAGGACTGGAAAAGGTCAATTTTAATTCCAATCCCAAATTAAGGCAATGCCAAAGAATGCTCAAAGTAGTGCACAATTGTACTCATCTCACATGCTAGTAAAGTAATGTTCAAAATTCTCCAAGATAGGCTTCAGCAATATGTGAACTTTAATTCTAGCAAGAATAAAAGAAATTAGTTGAAGAATCAGGTCCATCGGATGCTGGCTTAAGTCATCATAGAACTTAGATCATGGTTGAAACAGTAAAGAACTGAGGATTACCCTGTTTGCGGCCTATGATCTATCAGAGTGTTCAACGGATTCAGTAGCTTGATAGGCGGTAAAGAATAAGGGACCTAAACATATTTATGAGAGAGGCTTGCCAGCTAATTGAATAAACAAAGACAGGAATGAGAATTACTGATAAAATACCACTACTACTTCAGTTCAGTTCAGTTCAATGGCTAGCTGTTTTCTTATTACATTCTTTTTAGCAAATCAGCCTTCAAAATTATGCATATTATGAAACAATTAATTTGAAACAGAAGCTGCTCAAAATATTTCATGTGAATGAAGTTTAAAGATCCCATTCTTGGTTACTGACAATTGTTATCTGGCTGTCTCTTATACACATCTAGATGTGTATAAGAGACAGGCTCAGTTGTGTCCGACTCTCTGCGACCCCATGCATCGCAGCAGGCCAACCCTCCTTAGGTCTCTATAAATTGGTGGTTGGAGAAGGAAATGGCTACCCACTCCAGTATTCTTGCCTGGATAATCCCACCGACAGAGGAGTCTGGCGGGTTACATCCCCTTGGGATCGCAGAGTCGGACACGACTGAGCAACTAACACACACATGTTGGTGTTATCTAAGTAACTTATCCTCTTAAAAGGGATACTTTTATCATAGAAAGTATTCACTCATCATTTATATTAAAATATATCAATATCATAACTAAACTCATAGGTAATTCATTAGTAAAAGTTTAGTTATTATATTTACCTGAAGTGCTTATTCAGTTCAGTTCAGTTGGTCAGTCGTGTCCAACTCTTTGCAACCCCATGAATAGCAGCACGCCAGGCCTTTCTATCCATTACCAACTCCCGGAGTTCACTCAGACTCACGTCCATCGAGTTAGTGATGCCATCTAGCCATCTTATCCTCTGTCGTCCCCTTCTCCTCCTGTCCCCAGTCCCTCCTAGCATCAGAGTCTTTTCCAGTGAGTCAGCTCTTCCCATGAGGTGGCCAAAGTACTGGAGTTTCAGCTTTAGCATCATTCCTTTCTTTGGAAGGATTTCTTTGAAAGTGCTTATTAGCCTCTAGATTTAATTCATCTGGTCATTTCCTCTCATGTCCCTATATCTATTAATACTTACATGTTTTTCTATATTAAATCATTATTTTATTTTCTTACTTTAACCAACCATCTCTTTATCCTGTGAATCTATTTACCTTGAAATTGAAAGGAAACATAAAAATAAAAAAATACGTATCCAGCTTATTACAAGAAGCTGGTTCTATTAATAAATATTAGAAAGATTTCAGGGAAATTTGAAATCTCCAATTTTAGAAAAAGTGAACGTTTATATTGATGTCATTGCATAATCATCTCAAATAAAATTAATGAAGAAAAATGCATTCTGTATCTGCTCACTTTAACCCTAGCTTATTTTAAGAGGAAATAATACTTATTTAAATTCGGGTAGGTCACTGAGTACTGAAAACGGGGGTCAGTGGAGAGCAAACAAAGAATCATTTTTAGATCAAGGTTCTAACACTAGGGCATGTTCCAAGAAACATTTCATTTTCAAATGAATTCCTTCCACTTGGAGCCAAAGGTCAGAGAGGTAGCATTAGTTAAAGAGGTCGCAGCTGCCTCAAAGTTAAATAACACAAAAGTCACTTGCAGCAGTGTCTCTCTAATCCGTAGTTGTGTCTCCAAGGGCAGCAGGCCAAAGCAGAAAACAGATTTGGTAAAGGGGCTAACAACTGCTGTGATCAGCAAGCATCTTCAGCTGAGAGCTGAGAATTAGAAGCTTTTTTGTTCTCCACACAGAAGAAAAACATTCTACTTATGCACTGTTGCCTATTGAAGTAAATGTAAATATTTGGAATTGATCAATCTATTATAGCAAAACACAGTCAATTACAGCACTACTTAAACTCCAGATAGCTCAGAGTAAACACAAGAAATTTTAATATTTTTAAAAATTCTATAGTCATAATAGTCAACCTAATACACAGTTGATTTTTTTTCTTTTTTAACAAAAGTCTTGAAGTGAAAAGATTTTGTATTTTGTTGAAAACATCAATACCAAAAACCTGGTTTTGTACTCTTAGAGAAATAAATATTGATTTCCGTGCTTCATCTCTTACCAAAGACAGGCAACTGCTTTCATTGCTCTGAATATTTTACCGTCTTACATTTGACATATTCTGTTAACATTGAATTTTTACTGATTCATTGTTCTTACTTCTCAAAAAGGCATTTATATTATTCTTTTGTGATAGACAAAAAAGAAAAATGAGGCTGAAATTAATGTCACACTCCTTATACCATAGCTTCCTTGTCAAGTATGATTTATCTAATTTTGACCTTACTATCACTGAATTTGCAAGCAGTTTTTGAAAACTCAGCTGTTTTCTTATTACATTCTTTTTAGCAAATCAGCCTTCAAAATTATGCATATTATGAAACAATTAATTTGAAACAGAAGCTGCTCAAAATATTTCATGTGAATGAAGTTTAAAGATCCCATTCTTGGTTACTGACAATTGTTATCTGGTGCTTTGTGTAGAAAGGTGTTGTGACTCTAATGTTAACTGTCTTTGGACAAATTAACCAATTCAATCCAGTGTGTGCATGGACACTGACTTTATCTACTAGGTTTTATTTTGTTATCCTCCTTATATGCAAATCTGATTGAATAATTCAGGATAATATTAAAACAATATTGATATAATTCACCAGGCTTCTATTCATTTACATATCAAATGGACGAGTTCAGGAATTCATCCAGTTGCAAAATAACCCAAGGAAATTACCCAAACATATGAGAAGACTCTTGAGAGTCCCTTGGACTGCAAGGAGATCCAACCAGTCCATTCTAAAGGAGATAAACCCAGGGATTTCTTTGGAAGGAATGATGCTAAAGCTGAAACTCCAGTACTTTGGCCACCTCATGTGAAGAGTTGACTCACTGGAAAAGACTGTGATGCTGGGAGGGATCAGGGGCAGGAGAAGAAGGGGATGACCGAGGATGAGATGGCTGGATGGCATCACGGACTCGATGGACATGAGTCTGAGTGAACTCTGGGAGATGGTGATGAACAGGGAGGCCTGGTGTGCTGCGATTCATGGGGATTGCAAAGAGTCAGACACGACTGAGCAACTGAACTGAGCTGAAGTTTAATGATCCACCATTTATTCGCATTCTTCAATTGTAGCCTATTTTTTTTTTAAGTTGAAAAAATGCTTTGATGTATGAAATTTTATTTTTTCTCTGATTTTGTATTGTCTGTATGTAATAAAGTGCTTTTATTTCATTTTTTTCCCTATAATTTTAGTGCCTGAAGGACCACCACAAAACTGTTTAACAGGCAACATTACAGGGAAGTCCTTTGCAATATCATGGGACCCACCAACTGTAGTAACTGGAAAATTTAGTTACAGAGTTGAATTATATGGGCCATCAGGTAAGTCTTAATCAATTTTATGTTTATCTTTTGGAGTAAGAATTGTATAAAATATTTTACTATTTTCAAACTTTTTAAAAAGTGCTGAACTGTTTTTAAAAGACCCTTAGCAATGTTGAAACTCTTAAAACTTTTGTTTAAAGTTATAAATAAGGATCGTAAAGACTTGTCCATGTTCCATATTTCATGACAAAGGGCTGAAAGAATGAGAGAGAATCCTTCAAGAAGAGAAACATTAGAGGAGATACATTTTTTCAAATATTTGATCAGAAGGACCTTGACTTTCTCTGATTGCAAATGTATTTATGAAGAAAAATGGACTTCGGTTATATTAAATCAGATTTCTGCTTAGAACAGAGAAACCATTTCAAATAATTGGAGGTCTCTAAAAATAATACGAGCAACTTTATAGTGTATTGAGGTCACATCTTTATGAAGAAGCAAGAGCTGGACATCTCCTTGTCAGATATTTTGAGGGCTTCAAAAACTATACTAGTGGAAGTTAAGCAAGCTCTATAATTCTTAATTCAAGATTTTATGGTTCTATGAAAGAAATTTATTTCAAATAGTAATGAAATAACATAAATGCACATATTGCCATTTATTTGAAAGAATGGAAAAATAGACAAAGGTCCAAATTAATCCTTTTGAAATTTCTAGGACTCTGTCATGAATCACATGAGTAGCCTTTATTTCTCATCCCTGAGTACCTTCAGTTCAGTTCAGTTGTTCAGTCGTGTCTGACTCTTTGTGATCTCATGGACTGCAGCATGCCAGGCCTCCCTGTCCATCACCAACTCATGAGTTTACTCAAACTCATGTCCATTGAGTCAGTGATGCCATCCAACCATCTCGTCCTCTGTCGTCTCCTTCTCCTCCTGCCTTCAATCTTTCCTAGCACCAGGGTCTTTTCCAATGAGTCAGTTCTTTGCATCAGGTGGCCAAACTATTGGAGCTTGAGCTTGAGCATCAGTCCTTCCAATGAATATTCAGGTTGATTTCCTTTAGGATTGACTGATTTGATCTCCTTAAAGTCCAAGGGACTCTCAAGAGTTTCCAACACTACTGTTCAAAGACATCAATTATTCGGCCCTCAGCTTTCTTTATGGTCCAATTCTCACATCCATACGTGACTACTGGAAAAACCATAGCTTTGGCTAGATGGACCTTTGTTGGCAAAGTTTTGCTTTTCAATATGCTGTCTAGGTTTGTCATAGCTTTTCTTGCAAGGAGCAAGCATCTTTTAATTTCATGGCTGCAGGCAACATCTGCAATGATTTTCGAGCTCAAGAAAACAAAGTCTGTCACTGTTTCCATTGTTTCCCCATCTATTTGCCATAAAGTGATGAGGCTGGATGCCATGATCTTAGTTTTCTGAATGTTGAGTTTTAAATGAGCTTTTTAACTCTCCTCTTTCACGTTCATTAAGAGGCTCTTTAGTTCCTCTTCACTTTCTGTCATAAGAGTGGTGTCATCTACATATCTGAGATTATTGATATTTCTCCCAGCAATCTTGATTCCAGCTTGTGCTGCATCCAGCCCAGCATTTTGCATGATGTACTGTGCATATAACTTAAATAAGCAGCATGACAATATACAGTATTTAGGCTCCTAAAGTTCTGAAATGTTTCAGACCTAAAAATATTTGTCCTTTTCTCCCCTCCCTGCTCAACACACAGACACACATGGATACCCAGATACACCTCTTCTATTTGGTGTTATTTTTGAAAATTTTGACAAGGTACTCTTTCATCTATGAGGCTAAAAACTCAAGAAGATGTATCTACTAATTATTGACTTTAGCAACGTAAAAGTCATTAGCAATAGTCTCAGACAGAGCAAGGAGGAATAGAAGAACACGTATCATACCGGACTACCTAGTCACTTGAGGGCTCTGGGGAAAAAGTAATCAGTCTGTCGCCACCCATGAGGAAGATCTACAGGGAACAGAATTAGTGGTCTCCGGGGAGAGCTAGGTTTCAGTTATAGCAAGAAGAGGGAAAAGCTATTCAGAAATAAAGTTGAAGATTTAAGGAATTTTGATGATGGCCCAGCTAAGAAATTTTGCTCAGAAACTAAACTACAGAACATTTCTAAATATATCTTTTTCAGTTTGAGTATGAAACACTGTCACTCTTTTTATATCGGTAAAACCTAACATATACCTTTAAAATTTGCCAAAAAATAACATGACAGTTCAATAGGGCTTTATATTGTATATAAGTAATTTATATAAAAGTAATTTTAAACACGAAATATTTGTTTTTTTCTATCTTGGTAAAATTGACACCAGTGCAATTCTAAGCTAAATGTTTAACATATATTCACTTTTAAAATTGTAATAGTGAGTGTCAGTGCATAGGTTAACACTTGAGTTCCTCTATACTTAATGTAAGAATGATTACATGCTTGAAGAATACTTAATCCACAGTTATGTTTTGCTTGTTGTAGGTCGGATTTTAGATAACAGCACTAAGGACCTTAAGTTTGCATTCACTAATCTAACACCATTACTGCATATGACGTTTATGTTGCGGCTGAAACCAGTGCAGGGATCGGACCTAAGTCAAATATTTCAGTGTTCACTCCTCCAGCAGGTAAGAACATCTCCTCTAGTGTGTGAATGAGAACTTTATTGAATCTGTTAAACATTGCATTAGAAACTATTTGGTTGATATTTATCTAATTCATGTTATTTCCTTATCAGATGACTACCTAGTACATTCTGAACATGCGTTCCTCAGAACACTGTACCCATAGCAGGCTTCATGATAAGAGGAACCAAAGATCAAGTGAACGGCACAGCAAACATTACCTGCTGTGTCAGCCTGCATCTTCACAATGAGTACTATTGGCAAAATCTCAAGACTAAATACATTTAACATGGCTTAAACCCCATTATTGATTGTATACTCTGTTTTTCCACAAAATAATGTTCAGAGAAATCCATATATCCCACAATGTCTATGGTGTGGTTGCCGCTCGGTCACTGAGCCGTGTCCAGCTCTTTGCGACCCCATGGATTGCAGCTCCTTTGTCCTTCACTGTCTCCCGGAGTTTGCGCAAATTCATGTCTGTTGAGTCGGAGATGCTATTTATAATCAAAAGGATATTCTAAGCAATTGAGGATTCCTGGAAGGTACATAATATAAATTTACCAGAATAGACAGAAATTATTTTCAAAATTTCTCCTGGAGAAATTTGTTTTTTGTATATGTTAAATACCACAGTCTAAGGCTTACTGTAGTGTTTAAAAAATGTTACCATGCCGTTTTACAACCTGTTTTCTGGGCCCACACCAAATTTGCTCAGTGCCTTTATATATTGTACTTATTTAGGATAATGCAACAATTTTTTTTTTAAAATCACACTAGCAGTTGATAAAACAGATTTTGTTTATGTGATAGCTAACATTCAGTAAGTTGTGAATTAAACACACACGTGTGCACACAAACACATGTATACACACACAAACAAGGTTGGGCATACCTTCATCAGATAAATCATTCAAGTCTTTGACCATGAGAGGGCAGCACTATTAGGGAATTTTGTACTTCTCCCCCATTTCAAAGAATGACCCTTGAGAATATTTTGCTATTGAAAGAATGTAAAATTTATGTTACATTGATTTCAAATGAAAATAGTAATGTGTACATGATTTCAATACACAGATTAAAGAGAAGCACCATATATAAAATAAAAAATAATAAAGTATTATTTTTTTAATACCAAAATTTCTCTTTTGCATTTATAGCAGAAGAGTCTTAGCATGTATGACTTCTCCCTTAGACCCTAAATCTCTCCCATTTCTACCTAAACCTACTCTTAGGAATTTTCAAGAAATCTAGACAGATTTATGTATGCTTGCCAAGCACAAGATGCCAGCAACGTGGCCTTTATCAGACTGGTTTTTTCTTGACCAACCCAATTGACCAATTTTTATTCTCATGTTGTACAATTAAATAAATTCAATCTTATTTCAAATCAAGCTGATTTTGGTGCTCCTAACCTGAATCCACAATTTTAAATGATTGTTTTGTTGTCATCATCCTTGGCCTACAGCATTTGACCAGAACAGGGAACTAGATAATATAATGTGTGTGTGTTAGATGTGAAGTCATGTCCAATTCCATGCAACCCCAAGGACTGTAGCCCACCAGGATCCTGTGTTCACGAGATTCTCCAGGCAGGAATACTGGAGTGGGTTGCCATTCCTTTCTCCAGGGGATCTTCCTGACCCAGGGATTGAACCTGAGTCTCCTGCATTGCAGGCAAATTTTTTGCTACCTGTGCCACCAGGCAACCCCAGATAATACACTGCCACATACAATTCCATTTTATTTGGGATATCACTTAAATATTTATTTCCCTTTCTTTATGTCTTTGTTTTTTAATTTACAAAATAATATAATACTTAAGGACATTGTTTAACGTACTTCACATGGGTTGTTTTTGATGCCAAGTTATTTTGAATAGATGACTCTATTTGCCCTGTATACCTAATGATTTGCCTCAGTTTTGTCTTACTGCCTCCTGAACTGCTCATCACCTGCTCACCACATCCAAGTGGCTCTCAGAACCCACTGGAAAGTAGGGTGGCCTTCGTTGCTATCAGGGCAAGCGTGGTGTGGTTCCCTCCTCTGCGTGCCTGCTTCCTCTGTGCAGTCCTCAAGGAATAGTTCAGCCAGAAGGGTCTCAGTGAAATACTGGGGCAAGCGCAGTGAATGTAGACTCTGACACTAATTAATCCTGGTCCCACTGATTAAAAATTTGCCGTAAAGGAATCTTTAAGCTGTATGAGAACAGTCAAATACCTCATTAGAACATAACACACTTTGAGTTATAATTGATACTTTAATTTTCTAGTATTCTTTTTATTCATTAATATAACAGGTTCTTCATATTCTAACTACTCAATTTTCCTTTTCATATTTAAAAAATAGTCTAATTAGGAAATCAATTAGGGCCAGCTTTTAATTTTTTTAATTTTTGTTTTTACTTTATTTTGCTTTACAATACTGTATTGGTTTTGCCATATATTGACATGAATCCGCCACGGGTGTACATGAGCTCCCAATCCTGAACCCCCCTCCCACCTCCCACCCCATATCATCTCTCTGGATCATCCCTGTGCACCAGCCCCAAGCCTCCTGTATTGAACATAGGCTGGCGATTCATTTCTTACATGATAGTATACACGTTATAATGCCATTCTCCCAAATCATCCCACCCATTCAAGCAACCAAGGGTCTAACAAATCTCCAGATATTCATAGAAAAGTATTGAATTTATTTCTTATAGAAAATACATGTTAACATTATAATGTTAACAAAATAATTATAATATAACAAAATAATGTTAACATACATTATATAACAAAAACATTATAATATAACAAAATAATGTTAACATACATTATAACAAGGCTGATTTCATTAATGCTAAGTCACTTCAGTTGTGTCCGACTCCGTGTGACCCCATAGACGGCAGCCCACCAGGCTCCATCATCCTTGGGATTTCATTAATACTGAGAAATGATATGGTCTATTGTCTATCAAAGAAAATCAACATGATGTTGTGAAAGCAGTTGTCCTATGTTTTTCATAATGTTTTTGTATATCCCTTAATATTTTACTGAGCAGATTTCTACTTAGGCATGAAGAAGAAAGGTTTTGGAAAAAATGATGATAATCTCTAATGTTACAAAATAACATAGCTGCCATTCCAAAATGAAACAATGTGCTGAATATAGCATTGACAACAGAGTTTTGCTTGTTATTTTTACGTGGGTTAAAAAATCTTAAGTAAATTTTGCTGCTTAAAAATCCCCTAAATCTTCTCTATGACTAGTGTCAAATGTCTTTTAAGGAAGTTTACATCATGTCTTAAACGCAAAAAAAGTATTTAAATCCATCTTTGCTCCCCCATAAATAGACTATTGAAGTGAAAACTTGTCCTCAGTAATTTCAATTTGCTATTTTCTGCAAATAATAGTAACATCTTTGTAGGGAGATCACTGAGAAACTGTCAACTTTGTATTTTTCAGGATTCTCCATGATTTTTATTTTTCAAATTTTCAGATTCAGTAGATTTTTACAAAATTCACTTCCAATGGAAGTTTAATTTGCTAGATAAGGGCAAAAATTATTTTAATGTATTTTCTTTACCCCAATGCCATTTGTCTCCATTGTTTTCTAGGAGTTGTTTTTTTTTAGTTGGAGGATAATTACTTTAGAAAATTGAGATGCTTTTTGCCATTCCTCAACATAAATAAGCCACAGGTATACTCCTAATCGTTTGGAATATGTATATATATATATATATTTTTTTTTACCAATTATATGTATACTCTGTTTCCTGTTTATTAGTAAAATTTATAGATGTATTGACCTGAGAATGATTCATAGGTCATCCTCATAGACAACACCTTCAGAATTAATGCTGAACCGTGAATAATTGCCTTGTGTGTTTGATTTTCTTTAGTTAATTTGGTATCAATATTAAAGGAGTTTGATCTAATCCACACTTCTCTGGTTTCCCTATAAGAATTTGTGGTGTAACATATCGAGTGTCTTTCCAAAGACAAGATACAATGCTGTCTCCTTCATTTCCTTTATCCCCTAAGCTTTTTCTTCTTTCATAAAAAAGAGATAGCCTTACAGTTGTTCTTACACAAGCTTGGGATACATTTTTAGGGTAATAGAGAATCACTTAACTTTGGATTGTGATTGTTAGGCATTAGTGTTATGGGGCAATACTTATTAAGTTATATTGAAAACTATAAATTAGAAGATAAACAGCATCTATTATTTTTAGATTTGGCTAACAGAATAAGAGACAGTACAATTTAAATATACTGTAGCAGGTAATTTTTGTTGTATCAAATAGTACTGACCATTTCAGTTATTTTATAGTAGGTGGAGTTTAGTTATCTGATGACTCTGATCAATATAGTTATTAAACTGGTTTCTTCAGTTGAGATTCTACATGAGTTCAAATTAGGTGGGAAAATGCCAGATCTCTTCTTTGATTTATATTATGCAGTACTGACTAAGACTTCATCTACATAGCAAACCCAAAAATGTCAAAGAAAGGTGGAATGGAGCTTTGCCATTTAAATAGCTGTGTTGTTTTCATACTCTATGGTTAACTGGAAAGGTTCTCTACTCTTGAATGATGTAAATATGATAAATATGAAAGAAACATAAGTTTAGCAACAATGTATGGTAATGAAATAAAACATATAAGAGGGGACCTATGCAAAGGCTTTTTATCCGTCTTCTTCCTCCCTCTATCCTTAAGTGCCTAGAACAGTGACCATATGATGAATCCTCAGTCTGTTGAACGACAAATGAATAAATCATTAATTGTGGGGCCTGGTGGGCTGCAGTCCGTGAGGTCGCTAAGAGTCAGACACAACTGAGCGATTTCACTTTCACTTTTCACTTTCATGCATTGGAGAAGGAAATGGCAACCCACTCCAGTGTTCTTGTCTGGAGAACCCCAGGGATGAGGGAGCCTGCTGGGCTGCCGTCTGTGGGGTTGCACAGAGTTGGACATGACTGAAGTGACTTAGCAGCAGCAGCAGCCGTTTAGAACTCTTCCTCCATCTTTCGAAGATTAAATTGTTTTCCCTTCAGATTAGAATACCTGTGGGGAAATCAAGGTAAAGAATTACCCTTCTGTACAGAGACACACCGAAATGTTTTTATCAAAGGAGATTGAAAGAATTGACAAGTTATGAGTGTACCCATGTAACATTTATCTCTTAATTTTGAGCACAGGTTTTACCCATACTGGACTCTGGAGACTTGACTGCAATAATCAAATAATAGGCTTCTAATCCAGAGTTCAACTATCTAGTCATTCACTAGTCAACAAACACTTAGAAATATTTACGCTATTAAAATATCTAAGGAGTTTTTTTTGTACTGATTACTTTATAGAGACCAAAAAACCCAACTCTTAATCTCCAAGATGAAGTACTACATGATTATGCTAACTTCATGTTTAATTTAAGCTTAATTAGGTTCATTAATTATAAATAATATTGTATGACCACATCCTAATCATAAAGAACAGTATTTTTATGTCACATTTTCTCTTTCTTCAGCCAACATATTATAAAGTCTTTTGAACCATTTATTCCTTATTGTAATCTTGTATAGTGATAGGAAAGATTTAATGACACCCATTTTATAGACAGGGAGACTAAATGTGGAGGGAGGAATTGGCTATTTATAATCACACAATGAAATATAAACTAAAAGTGGACAAGTACCCAAGGAAGAATTTTTCTTGGTGGATTGGTCTTGTTGTACTGGGAGGTTTGCTAATAGTTGCTCTTAATGACATACATACATTTATTTTATGTATTTATTTAGTAATTTGATGCTTTTATTCATTACAAAATGATCACCACTTGGTGACTTTCTAACTAGAATTTAAGTAGTTCATGCCTTACCTAAAACCAATTGTTTTTCCTTCTTTTTCTTTACTTCTGCAAAGAGTAAGGGCATCTGAAATTTGAGATTCACATAATTTATAAAATCAGCCGACAAAAATCAATTAATTTTTCAAACAAATTAAAGATTATCTAGTAGAGTTTACCAACTACATGTAATTGCATTCAGGGTATTCCAGATATTATCTTTTGGTAGGTTTTAATTTTTGTAAAGCCTTTAAGATTTCTACTGGGAATTCATCAGTCATAAACAACTTTCCCTGAAAAGTTATTTTTATAAATTAATTTGTTCTGAACAAATGGTATGGCATTTTGATTTGGGAAAATTATGTTACTATTTTTTGTGTACATGTGGAGAGCAATGTATAGAAATTTAACATTAGTTATCTGTGTTTTTAAAGGATCTGATACAAATCCAATTGTTAATAAATTAGTAAATTGTTTTAGTCTGTTTGCTAACAGAATTGCTTATATGTCTTCACTCATGAGCGGACTTCAGGAATTTTTTGAGAATGTATTTTTAAAGTTCCCTCCTCTTCTCTTTTATAGTTCCAGGTGCAGTATTTGATTTGCAGGTTGCAGAAGTAGAAGCCACAGAAATAAGAATTACTTGGAAGAAACCACGACAACCAATGGAGTCATTAACCAATATCGAGTGAGAGTATTAGTTTCTGAGACAAGAGTGGTTTTAGAAGATACTCTGCTCATTGGAAAAGATGAGGTACTGCCTTTGAATTTCTTATTGTGTTGAGCCCTTTCTACCTGGTTTTGGCCCAGATAACTTGGGAGATTTGCCAACATGCAAACGTAAAATATCTGACAAGCTTCAAAGTACAAAGTGAAGTAAATTTAGCTATGCTGATAATCTAGCTCATCATATTTCAATTAAAGACATTTATTATTAGCTAAGTGCTATTATTCTTTTTCAGCATATGAAAAATGTTAATTGGGCAATTAAGCGGGACTAAAGGTACTTCCATAAGTGAATGTTATTATGGTAATAAAGTTAATGAATTGTTTGGAAACTCCTGTTAAGATTTAAATACTCCTCCTAAGGTTGTGCTTGCAATTTGGAATAGTTTCCAAAGAAAGACATAATAACTTTAGTAACTGTTGTTGACAAATGGCTTTGTCCCCCTTAGTCTTAGGAAGCCAGATTTCTCAAAGCTACCTCATTTAAAAACAAGCAATATACATTTGACTAAAGAAATCAAATATATAAGAGATGAAATCATTTCATAAATATAAGAGGACAGTGTTTGCTTCTAGTCACACTGGAAGCCATTTTCTCCCTCTTTGTTTCTATTTAAAAGTGTGTTGGCTAAAAAGTTTGTTTGGGATTTTCTGTAAGATGCTATAGAAAAACTCAAATGAACACTTTTGCCAACCCAATATAGGCAGCACTAATTTTTCCTTCACTGTCTTCATTTACCTCATCCAGACAGCTGTTCACCTGGGAAATCCTTCTAAGACTTTAAACTGATTGTATCCAGATATTGGTGGTTCCTGGGGCTCACAAAAAAATACATCTATTTAAGACCAGTGAGTGTAGCACACACTGCAACTTGGAGGCCCTACCTGCTGGTTATTCAGCAGTTAGGTTCCACTTGTTTGGTCCAGAATCATGTCCATTCTATTCCTAGTCCCAGACTTTCTCCATTTCTGATACCCACCTGAAAGTTACCTTCAGTTCAGCTGAGCCACTCAGTAGTGTCCGACTCTTTGTGACCCCATGAATTGCAGCATACCAGGCCTCCCTGTCCATCACCAACTCCCAGAGTCTACCCAAACCCATGTCCATTGAGTCGGTGATGCCATCCAGCCATCTCATCCTCTGTCGAATCCTTCTCCTCCTGCCCCCGATCCCTCCCAGCATTAGGGTCTTTTCCAAGGAGTCAACTCTTTGCATGAGGTGGCCAAAGTTTTGGAGTTTCAGCTTCAGCATCAGTCCTTCCAAAGAACAGCCAGGACTGATCTTCAGAATGGACTGGCTGGATCTCCTTGCAGTCCAAGGGACTCTCAAGAGTCTTCTCCAACACCACAGTTCAAATGCATCAATTCTTCTGTGCTCAGCCTTCTTCACGGTCCAACTCTCACATCCATACATGACTACTGGAAAAACCATAGCCTTGACTAGACGGACCTTTGTTGGCAAAGTAATGTCTCTGCTTTTGAATATGCCATCTAGGTTGGTCACAACTTTCCTCCCAAGGAGTAAGCATCTTTTAATTTCATGGCTGCAATCACCATCTGCAGTTATTTTGGAGCCCAAAAATAAAGTCTGCCACTGTTTCCACTGTTTACCCATCTATTTGCCATGAAGTGATGGGACCAAATGCCATGATCTTCGTTTTCTGAATGCTGAGCTTTAAGCCAACTTTTCCACTACTTTACTATGTGCTTAGTGCATTCTGGCCAACCAGGACTCATTAGTACAAGTTGTTTGACCTCTGGCCCAGGGTTATAGTTTAATCCAATGTTGACTCCATTCCTCTTGTGTAAAAGATGCTGAGTTATGCTTTCTCTGATATTTTAGTCGACGGCTCAGGCACAGGGCAAAAGCTTAACCCTCTGCTCCTGCTGAGATGGCCTTAAGTTAGATACTTAACTTTTTTAGGATTGTGTGGGAGGTCTCCCACTTCCGCTAATGACATCTATTGAATGATAAGCCACGCCTCTTTTTCTCTTGAAACTAAGAGATTCAGGAAAGACTTCTTGTGGTATGATCCACAACCCCTGTGACATAATAGAGATCACATGAACTTCGGTATATACAAATCTGGGTTTATATTCATAATGTGGTCACTTAGTGTGTTTTACTGGAGAAGGAAATGAGCCCACTTCAGTACTCTTGCCTGGAAACTCTCGTGGATGGAGGAGCCTGGTAGGCTACCATCCATGGGGTCATTAAGGGTCAGACATGACTGAGCAACTTCTCTTTCACTTTTCACTTTGATGCATTGGAAAAGGAAATGGCAAGCCACTCCAGTGTTCTTGCTTGGAGAATCCCAGGGACGGGGGAGCCTGGTGGGCTGCCATCTCTGGGGTCACCCAGAGTCGGACATGACTGAAGCGACTTAACAGCAGCAGCAGCGTGTTTTACAGCAGAGAGGTTAAGTGCATGGACTTAGGAGATAGAATGCTGGGTTTAAACCTTGGTTTTGCCCTTACTGATGGTTTAACCTTGGAAGAGTAGACCTGACCTCTCTGAACTTGTTTCTTCTTTAAGATAGGGACTCTAAGAGTCTGTATAACACTGAGTGGTTAGTGAGGATTTAATGGATTAATGTGTGAAGAGCTTAGAACTCCACCTGGTGTATGGTAAGAATGGTGACCTGAATAATTGTGACCTGTTGTAATTGTTAATCATGGCATTGGACCTTTCACCCTCATTGAGACACAATATTAGTTTCCTTCAGTTTCAATAAAACGAGACATACTTTATTTCTGTGGTTGTATAGTTCATTAGATCAGGCCCATTGTTGATATTTCTGCTTTCCTGTGTGGTTGGTGTTTGGGTTTGCCTTTCAGGGGGTTGATATGGGGAGACACATGTGGCAGAAGTTCTAAGTCCCAATGAGCCAGAGTCCTACCCTGACTCTGCCTTTTCCTCACTCTATGACCTTGAGTCAACTTTTGGAGACTTGCTGCCCTCATTATTGGAGAAGGAAATGGCAACCCACTCCAGTGTTCTTGCCTGGAGAATCCCAGGGACGGGGGAGCCTGATGGGCTGCTGTCTCTGGGGTTGCACAGAGTCGGACACGACTGAAGCAACTTAGCAGCAGCAGCTGCCCTCATTTGTAAAGTTGAGCTTAAATGTCTGCCTTCTATTGATGGGTATGATGAGGAGTAAAGGAGATAACAGATAAAACCTCTGGCTTAGTATGTATCCTTTTCCTTGCCCTTGGTGTAGGATAAGGAATTTTCTATTCACTCTTTAACTTCTCCAAGTATAGCCTCCACACCATATCCTAAGAATTTTTGAAATCCTTGAAGTCTTGTTAGAAGTCACCAGTGACCTCCTACATGTCAAATAAGGCAGATATATGGTTTTCACTGTCCTCATCTTCCCCGTGTCCTCCAAATCCACTCCTTTACCTCCACCTCTCCAGCTTTTGACACAACCGTTTTCTCCCTACTACTTGCTCCACTGTCATATACTGCAACTTTGCAAAAAAAAATTTGGCCTTGTAGTGTGAAAAATGAATAAATTAAGAAAGCTAGCTCTTTTACTCTTTTCTCATTCCTTCCTGAGAAGGGTATTCCAGAGTGTTCTGTCTTCGTCCCTGTTACAGTTTCAGTCACTCTTCTATCTGCATGACTCACCTTGTGTTCCATGGCGATTTTTCTGACACTCTGCATCCCTAATTACAATCATTTGTGGGGACGTTCTGCCAGGACTCATCACATTTAAAGTCACCTACCCCCATACAACAGCAAAACCAGCTTCTTTTTTGAGATAAGAGGACTTGGTTCTTGATTGGAAGGAGGAGACAGGAGATAGAAATCCTGGGACAGTAATAGGGACCTATTAGTTTTCCTATGGGACTGAAGAAGAAGAAAGTCTGTAAGGGTAATTGATACTTTTAATGATCAATAACAAGGTCAGGAGAAAGAATGAGTTGAAACCCAGATATGAAATAACAGGCTTAGAATCCCCTGTCCCCTTGGATTGGTCACACCACAGATCTCTGATCTGAAAGTCATTGTCGAAGCATTTGGAAGGCTTTTGTAGCATTTTTATATGTCTGATGTCTCTCTTTTGGATAATGGCACCATTATCTCGTCTTTGTGAAGACTTATAATCTTGGAATTACCTCTGACTTTGGTTATACTTAGCATTTAATAGCCACTCAATGTTAAGGCCAGTTCAAAGTGGCCTTAACAGTTCATACCTCTGTATTCCATTCTTGTGTCCTCACTCCAGCTCAGGATTGCCTGAACTATTTTTGTTAGCTTAGTACACTAGTAGTTTTCCATTGTATAACAGTTTGCCACAAGCTTAAAACAATTCACATTCATCATCTCGCAGTTTCTGTGGGTCAGGAATCCAGACAGCTTGTGTAGGTTCCCTGCTTAGGGTCTCATAAGGCTTCAATTAAGGGTCTTTCTTTCCTGTGTTCCCATATGGATGTTTAACTGGGGAAGAATCTACTTCTTGGCTAACTTAGATTTTTGGCAGATTTAACTTCCTTTGATTATAAAACTGAGGGCTTTGGATCCTTGCTGGCCCTTTGACTAGAGACTATCCTTAGCTCCAGCTCACAGGGGTCCCCCACAGTTTCTTGCCACAGAAATTTCCCAACATGGCCATCCACTTCATCAAGCCAGCAAGGAGAGTCTGTATGATGTAACCATGGGAGTGACATCCCATCGCCTTTCCCTTAGTCTATTGGTTGGATGAAAATCACACTTCCCACACAAGAGGAGGGGATTATACAAAAGCATGAACAACAGCAGGAGGTAGGGGTGGTAGAAGGATCATGAGAGAGGCATTGCTCTGCAGTCTCTGGGTTACAATCCATCCTGATTAAAGTATTAATGCATTTAAACTATAAAAGTAAGTAAAAAATGAGAATGGACTTGGAACATGAATATGCATCTATTTTAATAATTAATGCTTTCCTATTGTAACAGAAAGTCAATTGATACTGTCTACAATAAGTGACTCTTTGTGACGCCATGGACTATACAATCCATGGATTCTCCAGGGCAGAATACTGGAGTGGGTAGCCTTCCCTTCTGCAGGAGATTTTCCCAACCCAGGGATCAAACCCAGGTCTCCACATTGCAGGCAGATTCTTTACCAGCTGAGCCACAAGGGAAGCCTCAGTGACCCTTAATGGAAAAGTAAAACATATTATCTAGTGATTTTAGAAGTAACACCATAAGAACTGAAACAGGAATGATTAAAGGTGTTGCTTCCAGCAAATATACAAATATTGAATCATTATGTTGCACACTGGAAAGTAATTTGATATTATATGTTGATTATATCTCAGTTAAAAAAAATTCATTTCGAAATCTCAAAAAAAGTTTCTTCTAGAGAGTAAGACTTGCAGTTGGAAATCTACAGACAGGAAAATATTATTTCATTGAAAATCCTTCATCATCTCTCGTATTTTTAGCTACCTGCAACATCATGATGACACTTTTCAAAAAGCATTAAAATATAATCCTATGCTAGGTTTGCTCTGATATCATCACCCTTATTGAAATTTTTTCCAGTGACTTCTCATAACTTGTTTGTTTCTTAATAGGAGTTATTTAAGCATGCTGAAATATGTACAGGATTTTACTCTCACTATTTAAACACATATTGAAAAAAACATTGAAAATTTAATCTCAGGGTTTGAGGACTTTTATTTCAACTTCCAAGATTATATATGAAGGTAATCAATAACATGACTAATAAACGATTGGAAATCCAGCTTCTGCTAAAATATTTGATCAGCTCTGACAGGGTATCCACGACCATGTAATCAGCTCCAGTTCCATACGCTTTAAACCATGCTTCTTTGTGGTCTCACGGGCATGCATGCATTAGGTGGCTGTCAAGTTTCAGGCACTATGACGGGTCCAGAACATACATACATAAGAAGCTACCGTGTTCTTTAACAGTTTTGAACTGAAGTATTTGTTCTCTAGTGTTTACCAGTTTATCCCATTTCCTCTCTCCAGACCCACGCGTTAGCTTAGAGTCTGGGATTTGCAACCAGGGAAATGTATTCCTGTCCTACCTCTGCTATGACTAGTTTTATGAACTTGAGCAGCTAACTGTAAAATGGAGATGAGAATACCTTTTTCTTTGGGATATAATCAAGTGATCACATGGGTAAAAATGTTTATCACTGTACTTGACACAAAGTAGCTTTTTTCACTTTCATGC
>SJYC01125757.1:0-21146 GCA_006408675.1 Madoqua kirkii
AGCAGCAGCAGCTTTAATGTCGGTGTCTCCGTTAGTAACAATAATATACAATGACTTAACTTATTATCATTTGAAAATAATGGTCATGATTTCCCTAAAGCTCAATATCCTCAGTTTCTCATCAGCCCTTCATATTACTGATTACTCTCCTGTGTATTTATTTTCCAGTTTATCAATGAGCTTCTTTCTCAGCTGAACACTATATTCCATATGTAGTTTGACTAAAGCCAAACTGAGCAGGATTATTTTCTCCTTTAGCGTGAATTTTATGCTTCTATCAATGCAAAGAATAAAATTAATTTATTTGGGAGACTTATTCCACCCAGATGAAAGTATAAAAAATCCTAAAGTCCACTTTTCATTAATTGCTCTCTAGTTGAATTGCATACTCAGATCTCATTCTGTACTTGTTGTTCAGATCAAATCCTAAGGGATTTTCTCCCCAAAGACTTCTTGCTATGTAGTGTCAAAATTTCTGAGATTTTTATTGATACATCTTTTCATCAATGTATTTCTCAAGTATATAACTGTTTGTCAGTGGGGAACATAAGAATGCAAGCCGAATGCTTGGCCAGTGGCTCCAGAATGAGGTGGAGGATAAGACTGGAAAGTAGTATAGGAATTCTAGAGATGGTTACTTTATTAAGCATTAGGAACATAGACAGAAGCAAGCCTTAAGGATCTGTCACCCATATAAGTACAGAATGATACAGTTTCCATTAAAAGGCTTCCAAACATATACTAATTATAAAATTCTTGTTACCACTGGTTGAAAATAGCACAAATCATGTTATAGTTTATAGTAAAATATGGAAGCATTTCTTAAGAATAAGTCAACATTTTCATTAAACCAATTGAGTAGACTTCCAGAAAATGTAAATTGGTAGATATAGTAAAGTTTTTGAAAATACAATCATATTAGCTATAATGAAGACTGTTACATGCAGAATCAGGTTGATTTATTCAGGTGGATTAGGAACTAAACTCGGAAGACTTCTAATTCTTTCATATCAATTCCAAAGATTCCTAGGCAGCATATGAGAAGGCTTTCGTGTTGATGAATTGTGACGTTGTCTAACTCGGTTGTTCTCGATCGAGGGCAGTTTTGCTCTCCAGGAGACATTTTGCGATCTCTGAAGTTTTCATTGTCACCACAGGGAATATGTTTCTAGCAGGTAGGGACCAGGGAGGCTGTTCCCTACAATGCCGTACACAGCTCCCTATGACAAAAAAATTCTCAAACATGGAATGTCATTAGTGCTGGGGTTGAGGATACTGAACTAACTCAATGAGGCCAAACTTGGGGGAGTTGTGATAGGCCTTTATTTCCTTCTGTATCACTCATTTCCACTCCTATTTCTCAGCCACTTCTCATCACTTTCTTAAGTTCTGATTCTTTCCTATCATTTTTACTCTTTAAATTATTTCTTTTACCTACAATGCCGTACACAGCTCCCTATGACAAAAAAATTCTCAAACATGGAATGTCATTAGTGCTGGGGTTGAGGATACTGAACTAACTCAATGAGGCCAAACTTGGGGGAGTTGTGATAGGCCTTTATTTCCTTCTGTATCACTCATTTCCACTCCTATTTCTCAGCCACTTCTCATCACTTTCTTAAGTTCTGATTCTTTCCTATCATTTTTACTCTTTAAATTATTTCTTTTTCATCCTTTGAAAAACCTAATCCCTGTTTTAAAGAGGCAAAGTGTGAGAAATATTCACATGACACATGGTGAGAATTAGTAACATTCTGGATTTTTACAAAACCAGTTCAGATTTATAAATGCAAATCACTTATAGTTAGGGAGGGTCCTTCCAGTGTATTTGGAAGAAGTTCAGATAGTCAAAATTACTCAGTCACCTCTTAGGCTGGAACAGTAATTTGTCAACAGAGATGCTTAACTTAGTTAATTGATGGGATACTATAGCTTAACTCTCAAGAATGTATCTGACGTTGGTATAAAATATTGTGAGATTTAACGCAAAATCATAGTTCAGGGGAAATTCTTTGTATTACCCCGTTGTACCCTCTGTAGTGCTTTGCACACTGGATTCTCAAAGGGTGGTTGATTGATAGTGGAAACAGCTGTGTGGCTCAGGCATAAACTATTGACTGGAATACCAGAGCATCTCTGAATTATGTGTTTGTGATTCATGCCTTCTCTGATTTCCCAGTGGAAGTAAAGTTGAAGTGTGCCTTGGAAGGTGGAAGATCTTTAGTTTGTTCCAAGTATGGTTCCTTATCCAGAGTGACTTATCATAATATTTTTGAAGTAAATATTACTGACATCTCTCTGCTTTTTATCACAATACTTTCCTGGGTATAGAAATAAAATTTAGATAATTTAATCTTATAAATATAATTTGGAGAATTAAATATACCTTTGCACCTTTTCTTGATTTTATTTCTTGGAAAAGTTAATATTGAAATGATCTGCCTTTGTAACTAGTTAAATAAGTAAGCAGCCTAAAAATTCCTTGCTTTCTTGATATTTTTCTGAACATCTACTTAAAAAAAAATACCAAGTGCTTTATGTTCATAAGGAATTAAAAGCCTGTTTTGGGCTCAACTCAAAAAATAATTAAAAGATAGGTGTATCAAAATTTATAAATAAAATCTATATTATGAATTAGAAATTCTGAGGTTGCAAGAACATGGATTTGGAAGGAATAGAGTGATTTTCTGTTTTGAAAAAAATCTTCTAGAAAAAAAAGGGCTTGGAGGTGAGTCTTGATGAAATTGACACACACACAAAAAAAAGAGTAGTTCTTAAAACATTGTCTTTTTTCCCCCAATACTTCATTTTGGAAAATTCTGAACTGGTATAAATGAAAGAAAAAAAAGTATAATGTGTATCCTGTCACTTGGATTCTATAATTATCAACATGCTGTCTGTGTTGTCATTTCTCATTTTTGCTGTTGATGCAGGTGTGTTTTAAAATAAATTCCAGAGTTCATATCTTTTTGCTCTTACTTGCCTAAGTATGGATTCCTAAAAAATACTGAAATTCCAATTCATTATGTGATTCCATTATCACAATCGACATAATTACTAATATTGTCTTGGTATCATCTAAACCTAGATTATTTTCAGGTTTTTTCATTTTGTCTCAATCTGTTATGCTGTGTGGAAAGAATGGAGAGCGTTCTCTTGCTGTCCTAACATAAAACTCTACTGTATATGCTTGTAGTGTGCTCATGATGTTTTATTTCATGTCATTATTTGCTACTTTGGTGGACTCAATTCATGTGAGGTGCATTACAGCATTTTGGACCAATCACAATTACCTAAAATATTCCCTAGACCCATAGCCTTATGTAGGTCTGAACTGAACTGTTTGAAAACTATTGCCATGTAATTTTGTTCATGTCTGTAACCTCACTCGATTATAAGTTATTATTATTGACATATACCCAGTAGGCATGCAGGCTGCTCACACCTGGGGTACATATATGAGGACATATATTGGCAAAGCAAAACACATTTTAATAAGGCAGTAGGCCTAGACAACTTATTATTGGGTGGTAAGCAACTAAAATATTTTAGTCATGAAACTTTGCATGAGGATGGCTATTTTTTTTAAACCATTTTTGAGTCAGAAATAAATTATCCTTTTTTGCACAATGCAGTATGGAGTTTTAAGATATGGAATTGATCATAATGGGCTAAATGATGCAGGATTTTAATAGCTTTAGAATGAAAATTTGGAGTGTAAGGGAGACAGTAGTCATGGAAATAATATTATCTTTAAAAAATTTATCCTTCCAAAATTACTAGTTGTTGAAACTAGTACTTGACTGAAGCCATTATGAAATGTAACCATCACTGTCTTTGCAAATATCTGTTTTCAGGTGCAGTATATAAACCCCATGGCTCCAGAAACTGTGAGCATAGTAGAGTCAATGGCAGGATTATTTGAGGGTTCAGCAGAGATGTCTTCTGACTTGTATTCACTTGCTTCAGTTATATATAACAATCATCCACATAATTACTTTCCTATGAGGGGCAGAGCTGAAGACCAGCCTTCAACATTTGGTAGGTACATTTTTTTGTTCTGTGTGAAATGTATTTAAACCACCAGTACTAGCTAGCACAGATATGAACCTTAGCTCAGAGTTCAACCCAATTATTAATGGTCCATGGGCTGGAGTCAGATTTTTTTTCTTTAACTGTTGGATGACCTCATGCGGCAAATGGAAATGCCACACAGGCAGGAGCTGGGCCCTCCTAACCCATCTGACCTTCCTCCAGAGAAAGTAGCACCCTAGAGTCTCCAGCCAAGCTGCAGAGACAATCAGTTATTACAGTTGCCAAAGCAGGTGTGATGGGAAAGGATTAACATATCTTCAAATCATTCACAGGCCTCCCACTCTCTGCAGCTTTTGACTAATAGGTTTTCAGATGTCACTGAAGGTAAATACGTCAGAAAGTTACAACTCTAGTGCATGGGGTGATCAACAGGTGGAGGTGACCCCAATGATGTGGTGATGTCATTAGTGTATATACTTACGACTCAGGGTCAAGGAATCTTATTGTTTCTATAAGGAGAATGTCATATATAGTAAATTAAAAAATTTGGTTAGAAGAAACAGATCTAAATTATCTCTGTTTTTTCTAAAATGCTAAGTGAGAAAAAAGGGTTTTTCTTGTTGATTTTCTTCTCTAATTTGATATTTGTTCCCTTCCAAATTAAAATTTGGTGGAATTTGGCAAAAGTATCACATTGCATTCAATATATGCTTATTTCATTTACTGACATGTTTTTCCTGGGCAAAGAAGACAATTTTTAGAAGACACTAAAAATTAAGAGGGCCATGATTTCTGATACAGATTTTTTTTTAATACTTTGTTTGGCCTAAGCACTAATTACCACTGTTGGAAGTGCACAGACTAAATAAGTTTAAAAAACAAAACTGGCTTATTTTTTGAAATAGGGATTTTTTGAAATCCTTGTTCAGATATATTTATGTGGCAGTTTTATAAGCATGCTTGTTAAATCATTAATGGATTTAGCAAATGTGTGGTGAGTTTTGAGTCCAAATAAAATCTTATTTCCTTGATTTTTATATCATAATTCAGCACTGACTTATAATATTTCAATTTGATATCATTGCCCAGTTGTTTTTTAGGAAAAGAATTCCTAACCTGTCTTTTTTTAGAAAGTTATATTTTCTCAAAATACTAATCTCTTATTCTGGGATAGTGTGTAACAACTAGCAAAACTATATTATGAGCACAAAATGTCTATATATGTTATTGGAGTACATTCAGTATATTTATTATTATGTGTCTACCTTTCATATAAGGGATTACATGGAGAGATTAATGGATAGTGTGAAATTGGGTTTAAAATTTCACTGTGGAAACAAAAATGATTTTGATCACAAGCCAAATATTTGTTAAATTTTTTAAAAACTGATTTCAAATAGGAACTTCAAGGAATCAGTATATCACTGACATTGGTGCTGAACAGCTGTCCTACGTTATCAGGAGACTTGTACCTTTCACTGAGCACATGATTAGTGTATCTGCTTTCACCATCATGGGAGAAGGACCACCAACGGTTCTCAATGTTAGGACGCTTGAGCAAGGTAAGAATATATTTCCTTTGAAATAGCTACCTGCAGATATTGCTCTGGTACATTGCAATACTTTTCATTCATATTAATTTTTCATTCTTCTTCTCAAGTGCCAAGCTCCATTCAAGTTATAAACTATAAAAATATTAGTTCTTCATCTATTTTGTTATATTGGGATCCTCCAGAATATCCTAATGGAAAAATAACTCATTATACAATTTATGCAATGGAACTGGATACAAACAGAGCATTCCAGATGACTGCTATAGATAACAACTTTCTCATAACAGGTAGAACAGAATTTTGTTTTGACATTCTTGTTCTGATAGAAAATGCACATCTCTCTATGCCATTAAACACTGCGGGGTACATGTTGCATCACTGCAGATTTTGTTGTGCTATGCTCCCATGGAAATCTTTAAAAATACTTGCAGGAATAACTTCATTAAATGTTGTTTTTCTTTCACTATATTTATCTGCAAATAAAGTCATCAGACCACAGGTATCCTAAGAATATATTTGACCTACGGAGTTTTATGCCTGGTGCATCAAAATAACTCAATATTGAAGGCTTGATTGACAATGTGACCATCGGCTGAAGTAATTGAGCTGACGTGGTGTTTGTGCCAAATCAGCTACATTCCTTGCAATGTGCCAAAAATTGCTTCTTCAGTCTCAGACCGCTGCCTTGATATTTTAGGAGAGAACTAAAACCTCATCAAGATGGAAGGCCCCATACCAAGGAAGTTTGGGAGACTGGGATTATAGGAGGCTGATTTACAGAACCAGTCTCCCGGATAAGTTATTTTCACCAGTCTTGTGTTAAATGGCACTAATCTAGGAATAGTATTCTAGGGACTTTGAACAAATGGCCTATTTTCCTTGCAGGGTTAAAGAAATACACAAGATATAAAATGAGAGTGGCTGCCTCAACCGCTGTTGGAGAAGGTTCTTTGTCCGAAGCAAATGACATCTTCGTGAGAACTCCAGAAGATGGTAAGAATGTTAGGTGCAATTTTAATAAGCAAGTGGTATTGGATGCTTACTGTCATCTACCTCATGCTGCTTTCTAGTGTCTGAAGCAAGAAACATGAAAAAATAAACATATTGGGTTTTTCCCCCAGAACCAGAATCGTCACCTCAAGATGTTGAAGTTACTGATGTTACTGCTAGTGAGATAAGTTTGAAGTGGTCACCACCTGAGAAACCCAATGGGATTATTGTTGCCTATGAAGTGCTCTACAGAAATATAAATACCTTATTCATGAAGAACACCTCAACAACAAACATAATTTTAAGAGACTTAAAACCTTACTCCCTCTATAACATTTCTGTAAGGTCATATACCAGATTTGGCCATGGCGATCAGTTATCTTCTATACTTTCTGTGAGGACATCTGAGACTGGTAAGTATTTTTCCCCATACATATTAATGAAGTAAACATGGCCGATAATTGTCATATTGTTTTATATTTTACGTAACCTGAAGTCTGTCATTCTGTTCTGTATAATCCAGGAATTTATATGATCCTTGTGGGAAGATGTGAGAAAAGACTTGCTGTGTAAATTTTTAAAGTCTTATTTACATGTAAGGGATTAAAAGTCAGTGTTTTTTTTTTTCCAAAGAAAGTATCTTGAGAAATCAGAAATCCTTGCAGTGTACCTATAAATTAGGTTGCTTTGAAACTGGGAAATAGCAGAGACACATTCATAAGAATAGAATCCTATGCTATATATGATCTATATAAATTCTGATACATCCATATGCATCTATCTATCTATCTATCTATATATATATTTATACATGTATATTTATAAATGTGTGTGTGTTAGTTGCTCAGTCGTGTCTGACTCTGCAATCCCATGGACTGTAGCCCACCAGGCTCCTCTGTCCAAGGGATTCTCCAGGCAAGAGGACTGGAGTGGGTTGCCATTTCCTTCTCCAGGGGATCGTCCCGACCCAGGGATCGAACCCACATTTCCTGCATTGCAGGTGGATTCTTTACTGTCTGAGCCACACATGTAAAGATGTAAGTAGATCTATATCTATAGATGTATAATCCAGGTGTCCTGCATTTCAGGCAGCTTCTTTACCATCTGAGCCACCTGAGAAGCCCATAGATGTATATAGACTTAATAATGTAAATTCTATACATCTGTCTATGTATGTGTGTATATCCATATACATTCTTGAGTATATATATGTATATAGACAGAGGTGTAGAGTCTGAGCACAGAAAGGACATGCCTGGGAAGCCTTACAGAGGAGGTAGCATTTGACCTTAATCTTAAAGAATCAGGTGGAATGGACATTATATAGGTTGTTGTGGCCAGGGTTTGTATCCCATATAAATGAAATAATGTAAGCCAAGAATTAATTGTGTTTCAGTGTACAAGAGCAAATAGCACAAAGTAAGACATTGGCCTGATGATCTTAGTGCATTGTTTATATTTTGCTTATAAACATATATTAGAGCATCACTTTTAGACCAACTCTGTAGCACATGCCTAGAATTAAAACTAAATTGAAAGTTACTGTTTTATCCCCACATTTAAAAACATAAATATTTGTTGACTAGCTACTGGTTGATGATTGGAGTCACTGTTCCTATACATCATAATTGGCTAAATATCAGCAGTTTCTTATGGTTCATCCAGATGCTGTAGGTGAGGCCCTGTCTCTGACCTTGAGGAATCAGGGATCTAGTAAACCAGCTTACCTTTGGGCAAAAGTACTCTCTTGAGACTGGTCACAGAAAGTAATTAAATAAATTGATATAAAATTAACCATAGAGGATGACACAGACGGTAAAGAATCCATCTGCAGTGCAGGAGATCTGAGTTCGATCCCTGGGTTGGGAAGATCCCCTGGTGAAGGGAATGGCAACCCACTCCAGTATTCTTGCCTGGAGAATTTCACAGACAGAGGAGTCTGGGGGTCTACAGTCCATGGGGTCACAAAGAATTGGACACAACTGAGTGACTCTTTTTTTTTTCACTTTTCATCCTCTTGAGACTGTCACATAATTAATGAAATGACATAAAACTATCCAATAAATGTAATGGCAGGAATGAGCAGTGAAAAGAGCGTTTTTTAAAAATCATCATAAATTGCATATTATGGTGCAAAATAATTGTTATTATATCTATTAGCATGCTTCATTGCTTTTATAAATTATGGAAAATAAGTATTTTTGAGAAAAATCTCTACCTGGTTTCATTTTACACCATGTCAAAGAAAGAAGCATATTTTAAGTACCAGCAGCATATTCTTCTATTGACTGTCACAAAAATTGTCTTTTTAATTCTACAATAAGGCAATAAGGTATTATCTGCATTCCTAATGAAAAATTGAGGTCTGCGAGTTTCATCCATTCAACAAATATTCAGCAAGTAATTTATACTATAGCAACCTTTCCCTGGGCTCTATTAGCACTGTAAAAGAAAGTGAATTTCCACCCTCCTAAAGTTAATATTAATTACGCGGTGTTTCACAGCCAGTGGAATCTGCATCAGTGACTCTTCCTCTAGATCATGTCTAATACAATTGAACCACCAATTTGAGTTTTTTTTGCAGCAGAGGTAGCTAGAATTTTAAACACAATCTCAAGGTGTCATTTGAAGCAGGATGTACTCAGAAGCAACTGTTTACTCCCAGGGATCGATGTTCTTGTTAAATGCAATAAATACACCCTCCACTCTTACTCTAAAAATCAAGATCCCACTTTTCAGTAGTTTCACAAGAAATTGAGAGCTGTGCTAACTCAGCTAACTAAAAAAGCCAACTACAGCTAGTTAATAGTGTTAATGCTGCTAGTTACAGATAGGAGTAAATTATTTGTTCAGATGTTTTATCTTGATTGGGGAATTAGAGTTTATAATGCTTGAAAGTAAGATCCTCATGTGTCGAGCAGGAAAAATCAATATAAGATTGATCCTGGGTGTGTGTTTTCAGTATAGAATGTGCACTTAATAAACTTGAGATTAGTTTATATTTTCTCATACTTAGTGCACAATAACCACATAAAGAACTTTAAATTCCCATACAGATTACCCTTTGATGATCTATATATTTTCTTTCCTTTCTTTTTTCAAGATATAATTTTCTTTACAGTAAGCCTTAACCACTGCCTTGGGTAAGTCTGAACTGGGGCAATAACTACTAGGCGATTGTAACTTAGTTGTTGATCAAAACTTTTGTGGGACTGTATAAATTTATTCATGTTAATGAACGGCATTTTATTTCTCTATGTGACATTAAAACTATCTATGCCAAACAATAATCTTCTGGCATACCCAAGATAACGTCCCACTATTTTAGGATGATCATGAACTAAATTATTCTTTATTTTTAGTTTTTAATAGCTCTAGCTTATTCCAACTGATAGAACAATGATTTTTCATTCACGAGTTATCCTTTTTACGTGATACTTCTACAATTAGAAGCGCCATGGTATTTCAGAGGAATTTAAATATGTGATTACTCTCCAAAATCACCGTCATTAAATCTATCTTGCTTTATTTTCCCTGAAGATCTAGCATGGGTTATCCCCTAAGGAGAAATGAATAAAAATGCATAGGATATCATCCTGGGGTCAGGGCTGCATATTTATATCCTGACTACTGGTGGTAGGCAGGTAAATCCACAGGGATGAGTTAGCAAATTCCAATGAGAATTTTTCAAAATCCCAAGTTATACGGATTTATAAAGTTCAAGCATAGCATCACTAATTCCTTTTTTCCCTTGCAATTAAAGAGCTATTCAGTTCAGTCCTACTTTCCTTAGTTGTAAATTTCTCCTTTGTTTTAAATATGTTCTATACCACCTCGAGCATAGGTTTTCATTCACTGAACAGACTTTTTATGGATTCCGTATCACGTACTACCACTGAACTAGGCACTATAGTTACAGCAATAGATAAGGCCAGATTTCTGTCTTTCTGGAACTTAACATTCTCGAAGGGTCAGAGAAGATAAACCAGTAAACAAATAATATATATGAGTTTTGATACTGGCAAGTTCCTTGAAAAAAAAATATCCAGGAAAGAAAAGAGAGTTATGGAAGAATGAGCAGGCAATTCGAGATGGAAGACTGAGAAAAGGCCTCTCTGAGGAGGTTATATTTGCCTAGAGATATTAATAATGTGTGAGATTTACTTAGATGAGGGTAAGGAAGAAATGTTGCAGAGGAGGAATAGCGATTACCAAGTTCCTGAAGAGGAAGGCACTTGATGTGTCTGAGGAAGAGGAGGCCGTTTCTCTCATTTGAGCAGTGTGAGCTATGGGATAGAATTTGCAGATGAGGGAGAGAGAGGGGCAGGGGTGGGCCTGCCTTTGTGGGCGCCATACTAAGGTATGTGATTTTTAATATTAATGTGAAGCTATTGGAGAATTAGGCGATGAGAATTTGGTATGTTTTGCCATTTTAGAAGATTTCTTCTGAATATATTGGATGTGGGAATAAGGAGGAAACTCAAGATTGACTATCGGGTTTTTGGCCTAAGCATCTTGGTGAATGAGGTGCCATTTACTGAAATGAGGAAGTCTGGGGAGGAGACGAGATAGATAGAAAGATTAGATGAATAGATATTTTAAATTAGAAGCAATTTGTTTCCTACGTCAAGTGCTATTGACAGTGAAGTGTGGTTTAGTCACTAAGTCGTGTCTGACTCTTGCTACCCCACGTACTGCAGCCTGACAGGCTCCTCTGTCCATGAGATTTCCCAGCCAGGAATATTGGAGTGGATGGCCATTTCCTTCTCCAGAGGGTCTTCCTGATCCAGGGATTGAACTTGCGTCTCCTGCATTGGAGGTGGTCTCCTGATTGCAAGCAGATTCCTTACCACCAGGTCACCGGGGAAGCTCCTGAGAGTGAAGTCCTGGCACAGTTGATTAGTGGTTTGGCAAGATGAAGGTCATCGATGACACCACGAGAGTACGTTTCATGGTTAACAATGAGGAGAAAATGCCCAACTGAAGTGGGAATAAAAGGGCAAGATAGGCAAGAAAGTGGAGAAAACGGGTCAAGGCAAGGTTTGAGAAATGCGGATGTAGAGTGGAGGACAGACGAGAGCAATAACTGATGTGTGTTCACGTGTATACGGTGTGTGTATGCTGCGCTTAGTCACCCAGTTGTGTCCAGCTCTTTGCAACCCCATAGACTGTAGCCCACCGGGCTCCTCGGTCCATGGGATTCTCTAGGCAAGAATACTGGAGTGGGTTGCCGTGCCCTCCTCCAGGGGATCTTCCCAACCTAGGGATCGAACCAGGGTCTGCTTGCAGGTGGATTCTTTACCTGCTGAGCTACCAGGGAAGCCCCATACAATGTATGTATCATGAAAGAAATAATTCAGTGATGAGAGAAAAACTAAAAATACAACAGAGAGGAAAAAACGTCAAGTCTAAAGTCTAACTAGGTAGATGGAATGGAATTCAGTGCAGAAATGGACTAAGTTTTAGATAAGAAGGCAGTTGATGAGTGGTAGGAAGATATATAGTCTTCTTTGACTGGTTTTATTTTCTCGATGAAATTAGGTTTATCAGGTTTGAATAAAGAGAGAGAGGAGGTGCTGGATGTTTGTGGAGAAAGAAGATGGTGAAGACAAGCCTAACAGTAGAAGACTGAATTAACTGGAAAATAGATAGGCTGCCAAGTGATGGGGAAGATTGAGATTGGAGGTTATAAATTACAGTAAGGCTCGTCAGCATGGAGTGGCATTTTAGTCAGACATGTTCACCTGTTGCATTGCAGATGTAGACTAGCCCTGAGTTCAGTTTAAACAATGTTGAAATTTTGCCAGAAAAGTAAGATAGAAAAAGGAGTTGGTGGAGATTGCTAGGGAGTGACTCTAGTGATAGACTGTCTGACCCGAGTAAGCAGGGAGCTGAGGATGTTAAGCGTGGTGATGGACAGTAAAGACTTGATGAGTGTCAGTGACTTGTTGAACTGACAGTATAGTGGTTGGTCAGCTGGAGACGTAGATAGTTGCCAAAGAGAGGAATATTGGCAGTTATTGGTAATGAAGGCCTCTGGTGTTGCCATGAAGGCTGCTGATTAGAGGGAGGCGGAGGAAAAAAATATTGGAATTGTGAAGCTCAAGGAATAGAGTCTAGGGACTTACACAGGTTATTTCCATCTATTTGACATCTCACAGTGGTAGAGAGGAGGTCAGTTGTCAGGCGACTGCATTTTTAAGATGTTTCCAGAAATGGCAGAGAACCACGGATAACTGTCTTAAAGGAGGGGTAACACCTAGAGTTTTTCAGAAAGAGGAAAGAACAAATCTTGATACGGAAAGGGTTCTAGGCCCTATGCCTACAGAGATGAGAGAAAAACAAATAGCTGCCAACCCAAGAGTGTCATGTTATAGTATTCTCAAGCAGTTTTAAGATTTCACTCAGAGCCAGAAGGTTAAGGAAGCAGAATACTTGCTGAGGATTTTTGTCAATTTAATGCCTTGGTTTAGGAAGATACTAGGGAAGATTTTGAGTATTTGGGGAGGGATTGTAGGATTATATTGTTATATCAAGCTGTGCATTGAATTAAAGTTCTTCCCAGAGTGTTGGAAATGTCAGCATTTTAATGGAAGTTTTTCCTGTTAAGTCTGCCTTAGATGCAATACACTCCATAGCAGGCAACAGTGGGGGTGAGGGGTACTTTTCTATATTTTCAAGGCTTCTGAATTTTCTTTACTAAATTTATTAGTAGCGTATTTATATCCATTGTATTTAGAATACCAGTAAAAAGGTTAAATTCTTTCTCTTGAAGGAAAAGAACTTGTAATGGCATTATGAGTATTGGCAATGATAATATATATATCTAATTTATATTATTTAAACCTCAAGTTAATCATTATTGTACTGTAAAGGCAATTTTAAACCATTATCTTCCCAACTATGGTCTTGCATCTCCTGCAAGTATTTTTCTGTGTAAATGCATTGCTCACAGTTTCAGCTAGTGATTTTACACTGATGGCTGACTCTCTGTTTCTGATTGGCTGACTGTGTTGGTATTTTGCTCTTGTTAATTTTTCTGGGTAGAGAATTTCAGTAGTTTTTCAATCGGTATCACTTTTCTGTCTAATTGCAACCTAAGTTAAAGTTGAGTTTCTTCAGAGAACGTGTGTTTGCTTCTGCTAATTGCTTTTGAGTAACGGCAACTCGGTATTACAAATTCATTTTAATTTCTCTTCTGAAGTAGAGGTCTTTTCAGGCCATATTTGTTGTTCAGTTGCTCAGTTGTGTCAACTCTTTGCGACCCCATGGGCTATAGCATGCCAGGCTTCCCTGTCCATTACCATCTCCCAGAGCTTGCTCAAACTCACATCCATTGAGTTGGTGATGCCATCCAACCATCTCATCTTCTGTTGTCCCCTTTCCTCCTGTCTTCAATCTTTCTCAGCATCAGGGGCTTTTCCAACAAGTTGGCCCTTCACATCTGCTGCTGCTAAGTCACTTCAGTCATGTCCAACTCTGTGTGACCCCAGAGATGGCAGCCCACCAGGCTCCCCCGTCCCAGGGATTCTCCAGGCAAGAACACTGGAGTGGGTTGCCATTTCCTTCTCCAACGCATGAAAGTGAAAAGTGAAAGGGAAGTCGCTCAGTCATGTCTGACTCTTTGCGACCCCATGGACTGCAGCCTACCAGGCCCCTCCATCCATGGGATTTTCCCAGCAAGAGTACTGGAGTGGGGTGCCATTGCCTTCTCTGGCCCTTCACATCAGGTGGCCAAAGTATTGGAGCTTCAGCTTCAGCATCAGTTCTTCCAATGAATATTGAGGGTTGATTTCCTTTAGGATTGACTGGTTCGATCTTGCTGTCCAAGGGACTCTCAAGAATGTTTTCCAGCACAATAGTTTGAAGGCCTCAATTCTTTGGCACTCATTGTTTTGGGGGCTTCACTTGTAGCTTAGCATTTGCAATGGTAAATGTAAACAGTCTGCAGTAGGTAAAGAATCTACTGCAGTACAGAGACCTGGGTTTGATTCCTGGGTCAGGAAGATCCCCTGAAGAAGGAAATGGCAACCCCTTCTAGTAGTATTGCCTGGAGAATCCCATGGACAGAGGAACCTGGCAGGCTAGAGTCCATAGGGTCGCAAGAATCAGACATGACCTAGCAACTAAATACCACCACCATCCTTTTTTATCGCAGAGCTCTCGCACCTATACACGACTATTGGAAAAACCATAGCTTTGACTATATAGATCTTTGTCGGCAAAGTAATATCCCTGCTTTTTAACATGTTGTCTAGATTTGTCATAACTTTTCTTCCAAAGACCAAGCGTCTTTCAATTTCATGGCTGCAGTCACCGTCTGCAGTGATTTTCAAGCCCAAGAAAATAAAGTCTATCACTGTTTTCCTTGTTTCCTCATCTATTTGCCATGAAGTAATGGGACCAGATGCCATGATCTTTATTTTTTGAATGCTGAGTTGTAAGCCAGCTTTTTCATGCTCCTCTTTCACCTTCATCAAGAGGATCTTTAATTCTTCTTTGCTTTCTGCCATTAGGGTGGTGTCAAATGGATATCTGAGATTATTAATATTTCTCCCATCAGTCTTGGTTCCAGCTTGTGTTCATCCAACCCAGCGTTTCACACAATGTACTCTGCCTCTAGGTTAAATAAGCAAGGGTGACATTATACAACTTTGACATACTCTGTTCCCAATTTTGAATCAGTCCATTGCTCCATGTTGGTTCTAAGTGATTATATATGTTCCATGGATTTGGGCCACATATGCTCATAGGGATAGGCTTACAGTTCCAACAATGCATAGTTGGTTTTTTTTTTTTTTTCCTATTCCGCCTCCAGAGGCATGATAAGAGGAAAAAAGCTACTTTTCTGTCCTCTTTGTCTTGGTAGGTTTCCTTCTCACTGCTTGTTCTGTGAGAGTGAGGATACCATGTTGCACAAGTCTAGGAAGAACCACTCAGGTTCTCTTCAGCTCTGCTGAAGAATTCAAAGTGCCCCAGAATTGGCCCGTATCGGGGGTCTTGTTGAAATTGGATTCTTTGGGGATCCAACACTTGATGCAGGGATATTTTTTACCCTTCTCCTGGCCCAGGGTTTTATCTTCTTTTTCTGGCTCTCCACATAGCAGTTAATACAGAAACTCAAAGTCACCAGGATTGACCATTACCCTGTAAGTCAGATCAGGCTTTAGTTCCAGCTTTCATATCAGGACTCCTATTTTTACTGTTTGTTTTTTTTTTTTTTTGTATTTGTTTTTGGTCCACCATAGATTTCTGACTTCTTTGCCAGCTCTGCAATTCCTTACAAGAAAAAGTTTACTTTTACGTAAAGTTTTACTTCTTTTAATTATAATGATCATTCATTTAGTGTAGCTTTTCCACTATCCAGTTTTCTAGAATTGGAATCCCACATGTAGTATTAGTCGTTGATTATATGTAGAGAACCATTTTGTGGCTATTACATTCAATATAATAAAAGCATTAGTAGATACAGGAAACTGGTGTTTTATTTACTGATAAATTGTATCCTTGGGCTTCTCTGATGGCTCAAAGGGTAAAGAAACCACCTGCAATGCAAGAGAAGTAAGAAATGCAGATTTGATCCCTGGGTCATGTAGATCCCCTAGAGAAGGAAATGGCAATCCATCCAGTACTCTTGCCTGGAAAATCTCACGAACAGAGAAGCCTGGAGGGCTACAGTTTAGGAGGTCACAAAGAGTTGGACAAGACTGAGTGACTAAGCACACACATCCTTGCTGCTGCTGCTAAGTCGCTTCAGTCGTGTCCAACTCTTAGCGACCCCATGGACGGCAGCCCACCAGGCTCCTCCATCCATGGATTTTCCAGGCAAGAGTACTGGAGTGGGGTGCAGGAGACTGCACCAGGTTATTATATTTGTTACCAGGTTATTATATTTGTTACCAGGTCATTATATCCTTTCCTATTATCTAGCAGAGGATACTTGCCTTGTCATAGATCATACTGTATATCAAAACTAATCTATTAACCACTTATATATTGTTATTAATGAAAGACAGAATCAATTTTTGAGTGTTTTCAAGTTCTCCTTCTTGTACAGTTAGCCTGTACCTGTGGGCCCTGAATCTACAGATTCAACCAATTGTGAGCTGAAAGTATTTGAAAAAAAGTTGTAGAAAAAACATTCTAAAAACCAAAACTTAAATTTCCTGCATGCTGGCAGGCAACTATTTACATAGCATTTCCATTGTATTTACAATTATTTACATAGTATTTCCATTGTATTAGGTAATCTAGAGACAATTTAAAGTATACAGGAGGATGTCATTAGGTTCTATGCAAATACTGTGCAATTATATATAAGGGACTTGAGCATACTTGGAGTTAGGTATCCATGAAAGGGGTCGGGGCATGGGGGCCCTGAAACCATTCCCCTGCATGTACTACGGGACCACTGTATCTGCATGTTCTGCTCAGTAAGACAGCTTAGTATAGTCTCAAGTATTTTGATAAAAAATATCATCCAGTAAACTTTATTCTGTAGAGTTGCAGTATGAATTTTCTTTGAGATGAAAATTTCCTTGCACAGTTGCAAGTGCTGTACTATACCCATATTTTTCTACATTTAGGATATTTATTATAATTGCATTCTAGCGAATGTTCTGATGTGTGTGTGTGTGTGTGTGTGTGCGCGCGCGTGTGTATATGGGCTTTCCTGGTGGGTCAGTGGTAAGAATCCCCCTGCAATACAGGAGCCACAGGAGACGCAGGCTCGATCCCTGGGTGGGAAGATCCCCTGGAGGAGGGCATGGCTACCCACTCCAGTATTCTTGCCTGGAGAATCCCTTGGACAGAGGAACTTGGCAGGCTACAGTCCCTGGGCCACAAAGAGTCAGACATGACTGAAATGACTTGACAAGTGTGTATCCTAGACCACTGGAGTGAAAACATCAACATTATTAGCGTAGAATTTCTTATGCTATGTGTGTATATATATATAATTTTTTTTCAGTGCCTGATAGTGCACCAGAAAATATTACTTACAAAAACATTTCCTCTGGAGAGATTGAGCTGTCATTCTTCCCTCCAAGTAGTCCCAATGGAATTATACAAAAATATACAATTTATCTAATGAAAAGTAATGGAAATGAGGAAAGAACGATAAATACAACTTCTTTGATCCAGAATATTAAAGGTAAAAAGATATAATGTTGGATATTTATGTTTATTTTGACTGAGTGACCACAAATCATTGGCTTGTTGTTGTAAGTAAGTGCAAAGTGTAGTTAGTTTTATACACAGTGTGACAGTTCCAGCTCTTTGGTTCAATAAGGTAGGAGTCTATTGCAGATCACATGAAAAAAGACTCAGTTATTTTCCACATTTTTCTGTATTGTTCTGTCTTCATAATAGGAGTTACTGTTCCAAAAACTACATTTTCAGTCAGTTTTTACTTTTGGAAGGTTGTTAAAAACATTTCATAGTTTTTTTTTTTCCTGCATATAATTAAAGGTTATTTTGTAAGTCTTATCTATCTTATTTCTATTTAGGACTGAAGAAGTACACACAATATACAATTGAAGTGTCAGCTAGTACACTCAAAGGTGAAGGAATTCGGAGTGCACCCATAAATGTGCTTACTGAAGAAGATGGTAAATATAGCAGTGAAGAGCTGATAAATTTTTAATCTGTCATGTTTCAAAAAACATGTATATAAAATGAAGATATAGTATCAGAATTCTCCTTGCCTTGAGTAGCACTTATGTGCTGCATCAGCTTTATATGGAGATTTCATTGTCATGGTTTAAAAGAAGCTTGCAAAGTCATATTTATGTTCAGTAAAATCAGGTATAAAATGCATTTTTTTTATTCTTAAGTCATTGATACTCTGTAAAAAATCAGTTATTTTTTTTCCATGGGAATTTTGAAGGCTAAAGTTTTGGTGCAAATAGATTGAACATCAACCTGGGTATGTTATGACCATGTTTTTCACTTTTAACATTCACAAGAATAGACATTTAATAAGTTTTGTAGTAGATTCTGTTATGTCAACCTGCAGCATTTTTTAAATTTATTTTTTAGTGAAGGATAAAATGTTGCTTTACAGAATGTTGTTGTTTACTGTCAAACCTCAACATGAATCAGCCATAAGTATACAGATATCCCCTCCCTTTTGAAACTTCCTCCCATCTCCCTACCCATCCCACCCCTCTGGGTTGATACAGAGCCCTGTTTGAGTTTCCTGAGCCATACGACAAATTCCCGTTGGCTCTCTATTTACATATGGTAATGTAAGTTTCCATGTTCCTCTCTCCATACATCTCACCCTCTCCTCCCCTTTCCCCATGTCCATAAGTCTATTCTCTGTCTGTTTCTCCATTGCTGCCCTGGAAATAAGTTCTTCAGTACCATTCTTCTAAATTCCATATATATGTATTAGAATCTTTCTGACTCACTTCACTCTGTATAATAGGTTCTAGGTTCATCCACTTCATCAGAACTGAATCAAATGCATTCCTTTTTATGGCTCAATCATACATACCACAACTTCTTTATCCATTCATCTGTCGATGGAAATCTAGGCTGCCTCCATGTTCTAGCTATTGTAAATACTGCTGCAAGGAACAATGGGATACTCATGTCTTTTTCAATTTTGGTTTCCTCAGAGTATATGCCCAGCAATGGGATTACTGGATCATATGGTGGCTTTACTCCTAGTTTTTAAAGGAATCTCCATACCATCTTCCATACTGGCTGTATCAATTTACATTCCCACCAACAGTGCAAGAGTGTTCCCTTTTCTCCACACCCTCTCCAGCATTTATTGTTTGTAGACTTTTTGATGATGGCTGTTCTGACCAGTGTGAGTTGATTTTGTAGTTTGTGGTTTTGATTTGCATTTCTCTAATAATAAGTGATGTTGAGTATCTTTTCATGTGTTTGTTAGCCATGTTTGTTTGTTTGTTTCATATGTTTTCTTTGGAGAAAAGTCTGTTTAGGTCTTTCCCCCACTTTTTGATTGGGTTGGTTGTTTTTCTGGCATTGAGTTGTTTGAGCTGCTTGTATATTTTGGAAATTAATCCTTTGTCAGTTGTTTCATTTGCTATTATTTTCTCCCATTCTTAGAGTTGTCTTTTCACCTTGCTTATAGTTTCCTTTGCTGCACAAAAGCTTTTAAGTTTAATCAGGTCTCACTTGTTTACTTTTGTTTTTATTTCCATTACTCTAGGATGTGGGTCATAGAGGATCTTGCTTTGATTTATGTTGTTGAGTGTTCTGCTTATGTTTTCCTCTAAGAGGTGTATAGTTTCTGTTCTTTCATCTATTTTGAGTTTATCTTTGTGTATGGTGTTAGGAAGTGTTCTATTTCACTCTTTTACATGTAGCTGTCCAGTTTTCCTGGAGAAGGCAATGGCAACCCACTCCAGTACTCTTGCCTGGAAAATCCCATGGGCAGAGGAGCCTGGTAGTCTGCAGTCCATGAGTCTCAAAGAGTCGGACATGACTGAGCAACTTCACTTTGACTCTTTGCTTTCATGCATTGGAGAAGGAAATGGCAACCCACTCCAGTATTCTTGCCTGGAGAATCCCAGGGACGGGAGCCTAGTGAGCTGCCGTCTCTGAGGTTGCACAGAGTTGGACACGACTGAAATGACAGCAGCAGCAGTAGTCCCGTTTTCCCAGCACCATTTATTGAAGAGGCTGTCTTTGCCACATTGTATATTCTTGCCCCCTTTGTCAAAAATAAGGTACCCATAGGTGCATGGGTTTATTTCTGGGCTTTCTACCTTGTTCCATTGGTCTATATTTCTGTTTTTGTATCAGTGCCACACTGTCTTGGTGACTATAGCTTTGTAGTATAACCTGAAGTCAGGAAGCTTGATTCCATCAACTTGATTCTTCTTTCTCAAGACTGCTTTGGCTATTTGGGGTCTTTTCTGTTTCCATATGAATTGTGAAATTTTTTGTTCTAGTTCTATGAAAAATGCATTGGTAATTTGATAGAGATTGCATTGAATCTGTAGAGTGTATTTGGTAGTATAGTTATTTTCACAGTATTGATTCTTTCTAACCAGGAACATGGAATATCTCTACATCTGTTTATGTCATCTTTGGTTTCTTTCATTAGTGTCTTATAATTTTCTGTGTACATTTCTTTTGTCTCCTAGCTTATTCCTAGATATTTAATTCTTTTGGTTGCAATGGTGAAGGTGCTTGATTCCTTAATTTCTAAGTATAGTTATTTTCACAGTATTGATTCTTTCTAACCAGGAACATGGAATATCTCTACATCTGTTTATGTCATCTTTGGTTTCTTTCATTAGTGTCTTATAATTTTCTGTGTACATTTCTTTTGTCTCCTAGCTTATTCCTAGATATTTAATTCTTTTGGTTGCAATGGTGAAGGTGCTTGATTCCTTAATTTCTCTGCCTGATTTTTCAATGTTAGTTTATTGAAATGCAAGTGATTTCTGTGTATTGATTTTGTATCCTGCAACTTTGCTAAATTCAATAGCTCTAGTAATTTTCTAATACTATCTTTAGGGTTTTCTATGTATAGTATCATGTCATCTGCAAACAGTGAGAGCTTTACTTCTCCTTTTCCAATCT
>SJYC01125758.1:0-11442 GCA_006408675.1 Madoqua kirkii
CCCTTATATGTTACTTGTTGCTTCTCCCTTGCTGATTTTAATATTCTTTCTTTGTATTTAGTCTTTGTTAGTTTGGTTAGTATATGTCTTGGCGTGTTTCTCTTTGGGTTTATCCTGTATGGGACTCTGTGCCTCTTGGACTTGAGTGACTATTTCTTTTTCCATGTTGAGGAAACTTTCAACTATGATCTCTTCAAAATTTTTCCATATCCTTCTGGGACCCCTGTAGTTTGAATGTTAGTGCATTTGATATTGTCCCAGAGGTCTCTGGACTATCCTCAGTTCTTTTTACTCTTTTTACTTTGTCCTGCTCTTTAGAAGTTATTTCCAACATTTTATCTTCCAGTTTACTGATTCTTTCTTCTGCTTCAGATATTCTGCTATGGATTCCTTCTAGAGTATTTTTAATTTCAGTAATTGTGTTGTTTGTCTCTGTATGTTTATTCTTTAATTCTTCTTGTTGATTGATTCTTGCATTTTCCACATTTTGTTTTCAAAGGTTTTTATCATCTTAATATAATTATTCTGAATTCTTTTTCAGGTAGTTTGTCTATTTCCTCTTTATATGGACTTCTGTGTTTCTAGTCTGTTCCTTCATTTGTATAGTATTTCTCTGCCTTTTCATTATTTTTTTTTTTAAACTTTTTGTGTTTGAGGTCTCCTTTTCCCAGTCTTCAAGGTTGAATTCTTTCTTCCTTTTGGTTTCTGCCCTCCCAAGGTTGGTCCAGTGGTTTGTGTAGGGTGAGATTTGTGCTGAGTTTTTGTTTGTTTGTTTTTCCTCTGATGGGCAAGGCTGAGTAAGGTGGTAATCCTGTCTCCTAATGATTGGGTTTGTATTTTTGTTTTGTTTGTCCTTTAGATGAGGTACCCTGCACAGGGTGCTACTGGTGAGTGGGTAATGCCGGGTCTTGTATTCAAGTGGTTTCCTTTGTGTGAGTTCTCAATAGTTGATACTCCCTGCGGTTAGTTCTCTGGTAGTCTAGGGTCTTGGAGTCAGTACTCCCACTCCAAAGGCTCAGGACTTGATCTCTGGTCAGGAACAAAGATTCCACAAGTGGTTTGTTATGGCATTAAGTGAGATTAAAACAAATATCCAAAAATGAGAAGCCAAAGTGAACTCCAGGAAAATGGCAGTTATAAAATCAGCCAAATAATATTTAAAATAATGGATCTAACTGTTGCTTCCTGGCCTGCATATAGATTTCTCAAGAGGCAGGTCAGGTGGTCTGGTATTCCCATCTCTTTTAGTATTTTCCACAGTTTATTGTGATCCACACAGTCAAAGGCTTTGGTATTAAGTGAGATTAAAACAAATACCCCAAAACGAGAAACCAAAGAGGAACCCCAGAAAAAATGGCAGTTACAAAAATCAGGAAAATGATAATTAAAATAATGGAATATACACATACACATATACACCCCTAAGCAAAGTCAGAACAGTCCAACAAAAATAAAGTACAATAGTTTGACCTGGCAAACAAAGGAAATAAAAAACTATATTTACCAGTTAAGAACAAAACTAACTAAAGCACAAGCTGGAAAACAAAACCAAAGCAGAGTGCCAAGTGGGGAATAAAGCAATGAAAACAAAACTAACAAAGCTGTTGAGAGGAAAGGAAGGAAAGAATAGATATGCAAAATTAAACAGAGGTAGATAAAGAAGATTTATATACTTTAAAGATTAACTGCAAGGGGAAGAGAACAGTAGAAAAAGAAAACAAAGGAATAAATGTAGAAAAAATAATAGGTTTTAAAAAAATTTTTTAAGAAAAGAAAAAAAAAAAGGAGAACTCCACAGAACTGCAAAAGTCCAACAGAGAGGCAGAGGTTTATAACAATGATAAAAAATGTGACTGAGAAAAAAAAAGCTCAGAAGCTGAATCAGACTTCATAGTGCCAATAAAATCAATAACTACAACAGAGGTGGGGAAAGAAAAAAGAAAAAAAAATCCAGAAGAATCTACAGAACAAGTCAAAACATAGTAATAAGCGGTTTTCTTGAGTCACTGCTGTCCAAGTCCTTTCCCTCACTGAGAGTCACAGTCCAGCTCACCTCCCTAGGATGCCATCCCACACTGTGCTGATCTCTGGGCCTGCTGTGGGGGCCACTCAGATTCTAGTCTGGGCCTGCTTCTGTGTGTTCTTGCCTCCAGTGTCCACAGCTATCAGAACTAGTGCATTTTCTTTTGTGGGAGCTCTCAATGTCCTTTTATATATTCCATAGACACAGAGTCTGACTAATTGATCATGTGAATTTAATCTGCAGCTTGTACAGCTGGTAGAAAGGTTTTGGGTTCTCTTCCTTAGCCACGCTGCCTCTGGGTTTCAATTGTGGTCTTATTTCCACCTCTGTAGGTAGTTTGTCCACTAGGGTTTGCTCCTGAGGCTGCCCTGGAGGGCTTGGGCTTGCCCCTGTGAGGGCCAGGTATGGAGGTGGTACAGCTGCTTGGGTCCAGGGGTTCTGGCAGCACCAGGTACTCAGGGGGGTTGGCAGCTCGGGCAGCAGGAAATATAGTGCTCTAGAAGGGAATGGCAACCAGTATCGGCCAATACACTCCAGTATTCTTGCCTGGAGAACCCCCCTGACAGAAGAGCCTGGCAGGCTACAGTCCACAGGGTCGCAAAAGTCGGACACGACCGAAGTGACCTTGTGCACATAGACGCAAGACTTTTCTTGCCTGTGGCAGCTCTGCCCCAGTGAGAATTGAGCGTGAAGGTGGTGCAGCTGCTTGGCTTGCAGGGACCCTGGTGGTGCCAGTTGTGTAGGGACATGCACTGCCTCCGCTGCAGGAGTTATGGCCCTATCAGTCTTTTTTGAGCCTCTTGTAGCTGGTGATCAGAAGGCCTCTTTGGCCAGTCTTTCTCTATCTCTGCCTGTTTAGGCACTTAAGAGGGCTCCCTTGCTCGGGGTCCTTTTCTGTTGTTTGGCGCATCAGGCACATAGAGGGGCCCCCTGACTGGGGTCCTACTCTATATATTGGTGTCTCAGGCACTTAAAGGTGTAGTTTGTCCACTAGGGTTTGCTCCTGAGGCTGCCCTGGAGGGCTTGGGCTTGCCCCTGTGAGGGCCAGGTATGGAGGTGGTACAGCTGCTTGGGTCCAGGGGTTCTGGAAGCACCAGGTACTCAGGGGGGTTGGCAGCTCGGGCAGCAGGAAATATAGTGCTCTAGAAGGGAATGGCAACCAGTATCGGCCAATACACTCCAGTATTCTTGCCTGGAGAACCCCCCTGACAGAAGAGCCTGGCAGGCTACAGTCCACAGGGTCGCAAAAGTCGGACACGACCGAAGTGACCTTGTGCACATAGACGCAAGACTTTTCTTGCCTGTGGCAGCTCTGCCCCAGTGAGAATTGAGCGTGAAGGTGGTGCAGCTGCTTGGCTTGCAGGACCCTGGTGGTGCCAGTTGTGTAGGGACATGCACTGCCTCCGCTGCAGGAGTTATGGCCCTATCAGTCTTTTTTGAGCCTCTTGTAGCTGGTGATCAGAAGGCCTCTTTGGCCAGTCTTTCTCTATCTCTGCCTGTTTAGGCACTTAAGAGGGCTCCCTTGCTCGGGGTCCTTTTCTGTTGTTTGGCGCATCAGGCACATAGAGGGGCCCCCTGACTGGGGTCCTACTCTATATATTGGTGTCTCAGGCACTTAAAGGGGCACCCTGGGTGGGGCCCTGCTCTGTGGTTCAGTGCATCACGTGTTTGATGGGCCAGCCTCTCTATTGTTCAGCTGCCAACAGTAGGCTTGTGGGGAGAGAGAGGCTATGGTGATGGCTCCACCCGCTATGCGTGACTCAGCAGTATCGCCTTGCTTCCATGGCTGCCTGGCTTTCCTCCACGGGCATTTCCCACCACAGTCTCCTTCCTCACATCCCCTCGACCCGACTCCCCACAGTCAACTGCAGCCCTTGCACTGGGATTCCACAGTCCCTAAACTCCAGCTCCCAGCCACTCCACCTTTCAGGGGATCTACGTCCCGTTCGGGGTGTCTAAGACTATGGCAAGGACTGTCTGATTCTGATTCCATTTAGGCTGCCACAGGTCAGTTGTTTCACTCTCAGCCTTAAATGTTTCTCCTCTGACTCAGACAACTGCACCCATGTGGGGATCAGACCCCTGCTTCAGTCCCCGCCCCGTGGAGGGCAGGTCCAGTCCTACTTTTCCCCCAGTTCCTTCATCCTACTGAGATTTGTGTGGTTGTATATATTCTTTTCTGCTGATCAGGTACTCCTGTCCCTCTCAGCTGATGTTCTGCATGCACTTCTGTGTCTGACGGTGTAGTCCTAATGTATCCGCAGAGATGGGTGTACTCCGTGTCCACCTGCTCCTCCGCCATCTTGTTCTCCTGCATGCCAATATTCTTGCCTGGAGAATCCCATGGACAGAGGAGCCTGGAGGGTTACAGTCCATGCGGTCACAGTTGGACACAACTGAGCAAGTAACACACACATGATTATCTCAGCATTGTTATGAGGATTAAATGAGATAATGAATGGAAACCACTTAGTGCAAACACTTATTAGGCCTTCCATAAATGTTGATAACGATACAGTAAATTTTCAATAATTATCTCATGTTGCATATCTTCGAGTGACAACTCTTGTCTTACCTTTTCTAAGCACCTCTTATAATGATAGTCCTTAAAGATATCCTTTGTAAAAGATATTTAAGCATGTATCTTAAACTCTAATCCAATAATGCTACCAAAACAAATCTCCTACAATGAAAACATTGATTTTATTTTTGACATATGGATAACTGGAGCTCCCTCTCCACTGTCAGGGGAGCCCTAACTATCTCATTTTGTTTTGTTTTGTTCCATCCAATTCTCAAAACTCCTAGGAGCCTTCTAGGGATCCTGAGAAGACTCAGGACAATTGGTTAACCCAAGACAACATAGAGCTTTCCCTGTGGCTCAGATGGTAAAGAATCAGCCCGCAATGCAGGAAACCCAGGTTCCATTCCTAGGTTGGGAGGATGCCCTGGAGAAGGGAATGGCTCCCCACCCCAGTATTCTTGCCTGGAAAATCCCATGGACAGAGGAGCCTGGTGGGCTGCAGTCCATGGGGTCACAAATAGACATGACTAAGGGACTAACACATGACAACAGGTCCCACATGGCAAAGAACCTGAGCAAACCAGCCCTTTCCATAATAACAGGAGATGCTCTCCAAGAGCAGGATAAGTTGAGATTTCTTGATGCTTCCAGAGTATTCTCGAGTCTTTTCCCCAGATAGACACCTCCATCCTCCTCACCACCTCCCAAAGAGCTGAGCCCCCTCTCACTGCCCTTCTGCACCCTGGGGACTCTGGTGCATGGAGACTAGCCAGACCCCCATGGCAGACCCCTCATTGTCCCCACTCTGCTCTGTTCTGAGGAAAGGATGGAGCCTGGGAGCCACCCAGCCTCCTCCTCTTTAGAAATCAAAGTCTGAAACAGGCAGTGACGAGGTTGAGGAAACGGAGGAGACAGAATCGACCCGAGAGTGTAGCCGCCACCACCACCATGGGCCTTCTCAAGAAACCCAGTAGCGAGACGATCCCAGAGCAGCTACAGACGCGGGAGGAGGAGAAGGTTAACTCGAGGCCACTCCATGCTCGCGCAGCCGGTCAAGAACAACACCCAGGTGCCCATCAGCTGCCACAACAGGAAGCTCCTGGGCGCTGTGAAGGCCTCCGATGGGCATTGCAACATGGTGCTGGAGTACGTGAAGGAGAGGTGGGCCGAAGTTTCCAAGGGAGCAAGGGCAAGAAGTCTAAGGTGGATTCTTGTCCACTGTACCACGACGGAAGTCCCTTTTTATTTTTACTACTTTAAAAATAGGTATTTATTTGGCTGTGTTGGTTGCAGCATCAGGATCTTGGTTGCAGCTGGTGGGGTTTCCATTGCCGCTCTCAGTCTTCGCTCCAGTTGCGGTAAGCCAGCTGTGGAGTGCGTAAGCTCAGCAGTTGCAGCATATAGGCCTAGTTGCCCTGGGGCATGGGGGATCTTGGTTCCCCAGCAGAGGATCTAACCCATGTGCCCTGCATTGGAAGGCAGATTCTTAACCACTGGGCCACCAGGGAAGTGCCCGTTTTGTTTTTTAGGTTCCACATGTTAGTGAGACCATACAGTATCTGTCTTTCTCTAACTTACTTCTGTCAGCATAATACCCTCTAGGTCCATCCGCTTTATCACAAATGGCAAGCTGTCATTCTTTTTATGGCTGGATAATATTCCATTGTGTGCGTATGTGTATGTATATACACAGCACAATATTTTTCTTTATCCATTTGTTCCAACACTGTGCTGATCTCTGGACCTGCTGTGGGGGCAGCTCAGATTCTAATCTGGTCCAACTTCCACGTGTTCTTGCCTCCAGCGTCCACAGCTATCAGAGCTGGGGTGTTTTCTTTTGTGGGAGCTCTCAGTAACCTTTTATATGTTCCATAGACACATAGTCTGCCAGTTGACCGTGTGGATTTAATCTGCAGCTTGTACAGCTGCTGGGAAGGTTCTCTTCTTCCTTAGCCACACTGCCCCTGGGTTTCAGTTGTGGTTTTACTTCCACCTCTACATGTGGGTCTTCCACTGGGGTTTGCTCCTGAGGCTGCCCTGGAGGGCTTGGGTTTGCCACGTGAGGGCCAGGCGTGAGGTGGCGCAGCTGCTTGGGTCACAGGGGCTCTGGCAGCACCAGGTGCTCAGTGGGGTTGGCGGCCAGGGCAGCAGGAAACACAGTGCTGAAAAGCACAAGCTGGAATCAAGATTGCTGGGAGAACTATCAGATATACAGATGACACCACCTTCATGGCAGAAAGTGAAGAGGAACTAAAAAGCCACCTCTTGATGAAAATGAAAGTGGAGAGTGAAAAAATTGGCTTAAAGCTCAACATTCAGAAAATGAAGATCATGGCATCTGGTCCCATCACTTCATGGGAAATAGATGGGAAAACAGTGGAAACAGTGTCAGCCTTTATTTTTGTGGTCCCCAAAATCACTGCAGGTGATAACTGCAGCCATGAAATTAAAAGATGCTTACTCCTTGGAAGAAAAGTTATGACCAACCTAGATAGTATATTCAAAAGCAGACATTACTTTGCTGACTAATGTCCGTCTAGTCAAGGCTATGGTTTTCCCAGTGGTCATGTATGGATGTGAGAGCTGGACTGTGAGGAAAGCTGAGTGCTGAAGAATTGCTGCTTTTGAACTGTGGTGTTGGAGAAGACTCTTGAGAATCCCTTGGACTGCAAGGAGATCCAACCAGTCCATTCTAAAGGAGACCAGCCCTGGGATTTCTTTGGAAGGAATAATGCTAAAACTGAAACTCCAGTACTTTGGCCACCTCATGCAAAGAGTTGACTCATTGGAGAAGACTCTGATGCTGGGAGGGATTGGGGGCAGGAGGAGAAGGGGAAAACCGAGGCTGAGATGGCTGGATGGCATCACTGACTTGATGGACGCGAGTCTGAGTGAACTTCGGGAGATGGTGATGGGCAGGCAGGCCTGGTGTGCTGCGATTCATGGGGTCACAAAGAGTCGGACACGACTGAGCGGCTGAACTGAGAAGGGTATAGTGACCAGTATTGGCCAGTATGCTCCAATATTCTTGCCTGTAGAGCCTCCTCTCTGACAGAGGAGCCCGGCAGGCCACAGCCTACAGAGTCGCAAAGAGTTGGACATGAATGAAGCAACGCTGTGTGCATAGAGGCAAGACTTTTTTTTTTTTTTTGCCTGTGGCAGCTTTGCCCTAGTGAGAGTTGAGTGTGAAGGTGGTACAGCTGCTTGGCTTGCAGGGACCCAGGTGACGCCAAGTGTGCAGGTACACACACTGCCTCTGCTGCAGGAGTCATGGCCCTGTCAGTGTCTTTTTCCAAGCTTCTTGTAGCTGGTGATCGGAAGGCCTCTCTGGTCAGTGTTTCTCCATATCTCCACCTGTTCAGGCCCTTGGAGGGCTCCCTTGCCTGGGGTCCTTCTCTGTTGTTAGTGTGTTGGGCACATAGAGAGGCCCCTCTGGCTGGGGTCCTATTCTGTAGATCAGCGCATTAGGCACTTAAAGAGGCACCCTGGCTGGGATCCTACTCTGTAGATCAGCACATCAGGCATTTAAAGGGGCACACTGGGTGGGGTCTAGTTCAGTGCATCAGGCATTTGATGGGCCAGCCTCTCTGTTATTCAGACGTTTCCCACCACAGTCTACCCCCTCACATCCCCTAGATCCATCTATCTGCAGTCAACAGTAGCCCTCGTCCTGAGACTGCTCCACACTCCCTAAACTCCAGCTCCCAGCCTCTGTACTTTCCAGGAGACCAGCATTCCTATAAGGGGTGTATGGCTGCCACAGATCAGCTGTTTCACTCTGACTCAATTGTCCCGCTGTGGGGATTGGGCGCTGACTTCAGTTCCCCCACCAGCGAGAGCAGGTCCAATCCTACGAGCACTCCTGTGTTTCCCCCAGTTCCTTCACTCTGCCAAGTTTTGCGTGGTTCTAAATGTTATTTTCCACTGGTCAGGTACTCCTGTCCGCTCTCAGCTGGTGTTCTACATGGACTTCTGTGTCTGACGGTGTGTTCCTGATGTATCCATGGAGAGAGATGTACTCCGCCATCTTGTTCTCTCCTTAAGTTGCTTTTTAATCTATTGCTTTTAAGAGCAAAAACATCCCAGAAGAACAGAACTCATAACCTTTATCCTGTGCCAGGTATATACATACATGTGTCATTTCATGCCCAGGGCTACCTTTATGGAGTCCAAGCTCATTCTGCCCACCACACAATAAGTCACTGAATCTGAGACAAGGTGTTGGGATCAGGAAGGGCCTGCAGCATTTTTCATGTTATTAAGATTAGCTTGCTAATGAGTTCAGGCTATTTACCAGATTTCTCTCCATAATTTGCCAAGATGCTATTCCTGAATGTTGATAGCCTTCATTTTCAACTTTTAAGCTTACCTTTCTTCACTTGAATAAAATCAAGTTTACTACTGAGACCACTTTACAATTCTACTTCACAAATTTGTAGGCATATTATCATGCTAAAAAGAAAATTACTTTTGAGAGATGCATTTAGGATTTGGATTTGCCTTTTATGTTTTTTACATTGTATATTTTGAGAATATTCTTCTTCTGCAAAAGTCAGTCCCATTGCCAGGAGGAGTAGTTCTGGATGTAACATGTGTTTGTAGAATATCTTTTTTCACCCTCTCAAGCTTTCCCCATCTTCCCATTGAACTGTGCTTTGTGGATGTTCAGATTACAGTCATTCACCCAGCACCCCAATTTCTGTGTCTTCTGATGGGTTAGTCTTCCTTAGTTATTGCCTCTGCTTCCTTTGCTCATTTCTTCAGCGTAACTTACCTGTCCAAATTTTCATTTTTTCATAGTTAGATTTTTCTTGCTCTCAAAGTGAAAAATTACCAAATAAATGAATTTTCCCCGTGGGACAGTGGTTAAAGGCTAGGGTAGAAGGTTAGATTGTTTTCTATCTTAGATAATGTCTCAGAAAGATGTACTAGATTATTTTAGCAATGCCCTACTATATATAGTACCCACTTCTTAATTTCTAATCTAATAGCCCATGTAGTAAGAATTTGAGGTTGTTTATAAGGGAAACTAGACCAGTAGACAGCATATGTTATTATTCTGAGCAGTCAGAGTTTATTATTGCTCACGTCAATAGTTTCAAATTATACCTGGGCTATTCAAAATATGAGGTCATGGTAAACATCCATCTAAGTCCTTGGCTCAGTCACTGACATAATTGCTAACAAACAGGGTAAAGAACAAAAAAAACCCCCTTAGAGAAAAATTACAGAAAACCTAGAATGGATAAAGGCCTCAGAAGTTTTGCTTATTGTTGGGTATTAGGAACTCCTTATCTTCTTTAGAAGAGATCTAAATTTGACAAATGTGTAGACAAATAATTTTTATAATAACTGGTATAAGTGTTCATCATCACACAAAAAAGAATTTTAGCTGCTCTGAGGTGTCCAAGAAAATGTAGCAGATTAAGTTATGTTTAAGATCTGACCTGAAGCAAGGGATTCCCTGGTGACTCAGATGGTAAAGCATCTGCCTGCAACGTGGGAGACCTTGGTTCGATCCCTGGGTCGGGAAGATCCCCTGGAGAAGGAAATGGCAACCCACTCCAGTACTCTTGCTTGGAAAATTCCATGGATGGAGGAGCCTAGTGGGCTACAGTCCATGGGTTCACAAAGAGTCGGGCAGGACTGAGCGACTTTGCCTTCACCTGAAGCAAGATGAATAGAAGGAGGGTTAGGAATAGGAATGATCATGCCTAGCAGAGAAAGTAAAAGCCTTATGAAGACCCTTCTTATATATATTCATAGCTCTGTCATGATGAGTTGGATAGATTGCAAAAGACACTGCATTTATTTATTCTAGTTTTTCCAATTTCACTTTTTGAAATTGCATTTCTGAAATGAAAGTGAAAGTCACTCAGTTGTGTCCAACTCTCCATGGTATTCTCCAGACCAGAATACTGATGTGGGTAGCCATTCCCTTCTCCAGGAGATCTTCCTAACCCAGGGATTGAACCCAGGTCTCCCTCATTGCAGGCAGATTCTTTAACAGCTGAGCCACAAGGGAAGCCCAAGAATACTGGAGTGGATAATCTATCCCTTCTCCAGCAGATCTTCCCGACCCAGGAATTGAACTGAGGTCTCCTGCATTACAGGTGGATTCTTTATCAACTGAGCTATTTCTGAAGAGTGTAAAAGTAATTTTGACAAATGTTAAAATGGCTAAAACTTTGTCTGATATAGTAAATATGCAGTAGTTTACTTAAAAAGGCATGTTAATCACACTTTTTTAGTAATAAAAAGTTTGATATAAAAAGAAACTGCTCAAGAATATATTGAAGATTAAGTATAAAACACCAAGAACTGATATTCCACGTAAACATCTTAAAGCATAAAGCATATTATCAAAGACAAATGCTTAGTTACAACATGCAGTGTTCTGTATCAGTGCTAGTTTTGATTAAAATTTTTTTCCAATAATAAACAAAGGTTTTGCAGTGATATTTAGAAAAATATTACAGTTTTTTGTTTTAACAAATGAAACAATTACCTCAGTTAGAGGTAATTCATAACTTGGGAAACAAACACCTCCATGTGATATATGGATTCTGTGATAATCAGGTTTGATAGCATTTTTATTGTGGTGCCAGCGAGAATACCAACTGAAAATGTAAATACAGCTGCTACTGTTACTTTGTGAAACTTATTTCATAAAGCTTTTCTCTGCTCAATAAACTCTTTTTTGAAAAATTATTATCAAAATAATGAAAACACATGTATGCGCACCCCTACACTATAGTTGGGATTATCCCAAAAGTCAGAAGGAAATTATAATAATTCAAGCAGCATCTTCAAATTACTGGAAAAAAGTGATCTGTACAATACTAATCTATAAACTAAAACTGTTTAAAGAAATCTGAACTAATCCTCAGAATTT
>SJYC01125759.1:0-13843 GCA_006408675.1 Madoqua kirkii
AGTTGGGATTATCCCAAAAGTCAGAAGGAAATTATAATAATTCAAGCAGCATCTTCAAATTACTGGAAAAAAGTGATCTGTACAATACTAATCTATAAACTAAAACTGTTTAAAGAAATCTGAACTAATCCTCAGAATTTCTACTAGGTGTGAGTTCAGTTTCCATGTATAACTAAAACAGTGATCAAAATTGTAGTAATTTATACCCCTTTACATGCAAAAAATGTTAATATTTAAAAACATTACTCTGCTATTATGTAGCAACTGAGAAATGGCATTCTAAATGTTTTATCTAAGTTGAAATATATACTTGATAATTAGTTTACAGTATTTTTTTAGTGTTTAAGGTATTTTTTCATGCAGAATGGCTGAAATATTTGAATCCTTACACTCTTATAGCACAGTTAGAAATAGACCCTGAAATGTCCACATACTTGTTTTTGTGCTACATTGGCACTTCCCTTGTCGACCATTTAATTTTGAAGATTGAGAGAACAGATTTTGATGCTATTATGCAGTTTAATGACACAAATGAAATTGAAGAGTATAGTTTTCATTTGTGAGGTCAGTCAGTTGCTTCACAATGCTATGCTTATCACTTTGCCACTTCTTGGATGTGTGATTTTTCCCCCAATTCTTTTTATTGTTTGGGGAGCTCTCTTATTGCATATTTACTCACCCCAGTAGTTTTATTTTTATTAGAGGATGATAATTTACCAAGATATACTTGAATGGTAGGTGAATCACAGTGTCATAACCCTTGTTCCTTTTTTCTCATGAAATATTTTTTTCCATTGAATCACAGAAACAGATGTTCTAACACCACCATGCAAAATCTTTTATCATCTCATTTTGAAAGTAAACAGCCTCTCCAGCCCATGGAGAAAGGCCCTGTACCCAATTCATTTACCAGAAAGTTCAAAATAGAAATTTTGTGCATTTCTATCTTAGCTGCTGCTTATGTATTTTTAATAAAATATTAATATATGATGTTATATCCTAACTTTTCAGCTCCTGATTCTCCCCCACAAGACTTCTCTGTAAAACAGTTGTCTGGTGTCACGGTGAAGTTGTCATGGCAACCACCCCTGGAGCCAAATGGAATTATCCTCTATTACACAGTTTATGTCTGGTAAGAATTTTTTTCTTTTCTGGAAATAGTTCTGAGAACAAGTATTAATCTGTAACATAATAGGAATGCAGTTTTAAAATTTCAGATTGAGAAGCTACATTAGAAATCTATTATTAATAGGCTAGTTTATATGCTTTTATTAAGAAATAACTTTTTCCCATATTATGTGGAGGTCCAAGCATAGTCAAATAATGTGAATTTTGTAATCAAAATAAATGTATTATGTGTAATCACACTAGAATCCTGCTCTTCAGCATCATGGGCTGCTCATGTGACTCCAACTGTAATTATACATGAAAAGCTTTCAGAATGTAACTCCAATATTCTCTATGCCACTCTCCTTTTAAGTTTCCTTGAGCAGAATATTTTAAACTAAAATTTAACTAAAAGATATTTCTCCAGAACTCTATTATTTAAGGTCAATTGTCCATTGAAATGTAAGCAGTGTAGTTATTTTTTACTGATCACCTTTACCCTACTTGCCTATTTATGAGTCAGTTGTGAAAAAAGACATAGTCCTATAGTGCTTCTCATCAGTTAACAACATGGTATTAATATATTGCTTCATGGAAACTCAATAGATTAGAAGCCTCACTTTGATCTACTATAAATCCTGGTAGAAGGATTCACAAGTGATATAACATTTCCTAATGTGTTAAATATTTCAACTTTGAAAATGCAATTTACATAATGCTTTATATAGACATTTCTTCTTTTATATTTCTTACTTGGAAGGTCCAGCATTGAGTGAAAGGCTATGTATGATGTTTTTAAGAAGTCTACTCTTCTCTTTCCTGAATTAAGACTTCCCCCTACCCCCAGTCCCTCTTTAAACCCTTTGCATACTGCTCCTTAGGACTACCCTCTGTATTCTTCATTGCCTGATTCCAAGTCCCTTCGCTTACTCTTTGGCAAAATTAGGAGTGGCACGAGGGATGATAATGGGAGGAGTACCAGTGACACAAGGCAACCATTCCCCTCTATTACCCTACTCCTTCATTTATCAGTTCAGGGTTTCATTTCTTCATTCAGTAATATTGATAGAGTAGCTATGTACCTGTGAACAAGACACACAGGACCCCTGCCCTCAAGGAGATTACATTCTAAAGAGATAATTGGAATATATACCCAAAACAAACAAAAGAGGAGGAATCAGGGGGAAAGAGGGTTATTTTTGATAGAAAGCTTTCAAAAGAACATATGCCCAAAGAAAAGGCCAAAGGAATAGATGGCCTTTACTTGTGATCTGAGCAAGAAGGAGCTTCTTGTCAGGTCAGGATCTGCAGGAGGAAGGAATATCAAGTGCATAGGGTCTGTGAAGAAACACATTTGTTTTGAAAACCATAGAGAAGGTGAGTGTTGCCACAGATAGAGAGACGGAGGAGAGTAGGAGGCTGGCAAAGGTCAGGAGCTACTGCATCATAAGGATTTGGTTTTCATTTCAGTTGTAATGGGAATTATTAAAGCACAATTGTTAAAGCATTATTCAAGCACTTCGGGTGCTTTATGCAGAAAGAACTGTAGGGGGAAAAGTGCTAGCAGGGAAATCAGGTGGGAGATTATTTTAGTAATCTGGGCTGTAGATGATCCTGCGATGGAGGAGAGAAGTGGCAGCTTTCTATTACACTTAGGAAGAAAAGTTGCTTGGACCCAGTGATGGATTGATTGGCTATGGGAATGAAAAGAGAAATCAATGGAATCAATGATGACTTATGGATTTTTGAATCAAAGGTAATACTCAGAGTTTCATGACACTGTTTTGCTGAGTTAGAAAAAGAAAATTGAAAGTGAAAAAAGTTAATGAGAATCAAGACTTTTCTGGTTGGGTTTCGGGTCCTACTCTGATAAATAGCATCATTACTCTGTATAGTGATCATGCTGTGTGAGTTCAATTCTCCAGTAGTACTTTTTTCTCTCTTCTTTCAGGGGTATCCCATTTCTGTCTCACTTCCTAAGAAGGACTGTAGGTATAGGAGAGACCACGGAAAGTAGGATGAGGGGATCTCAAGTTTGGGATATCGTGACTCATCTCATTTGACTGTTGGGAACCATTCTGGGACTCCCTCCCCACCCCCCTGCCATCATAGCTTCCATTTTCAAGGTTTTTATTTTCTGTTTTAGCCTTGATCCAACCTCAGATTTATTCTAGTGCTCTGGATCTCTTAGCATGTCTGTCTCAACCCTCAGGTAGCTATATGCTCTGTTGTTTTCTCTGAACCAATCTGTAGTGTGCAAGACTGGAAGGTGGCTTCCACACCGTTCCTTAGCTCCAGTGGTCTGCTGGAAGAGCCCTTAGATCTTACCGGACATAAGTATTAACAATCACTGGACCTAACTACTGAACTAGACATAAGTAATGCCATACTGAAGCCAGATTTTCTAAGAGGTTTACCATTCTCCCCTTCATCCTAAGAAGAAGAAGCTCTATGCTGGCACTTCCTTCACAAATTATTCGTTGTTCTTCACCACCTACCCTCAACTTATCTTCCCTAGTGGCTCAGATAGTAAAGAATCTGCCTGCAATGCAGGAGATCCACATTCAGTCCTGGGTCAGGAAGATCCCCTGGAGAGTGGAGTGGCTACCTGCTCCAGTATTCTTGCCTGGAAAATCCCCATGGACAGAGGAGCCTGGCAGGCTGTGGAGTCACATAGCCCATGCAGTCACAGAGTCAGACACGACTGAGCGACTAACATTTTCACTTTCACTTTAACACTCAAGATCCCAGGACAGCTTTGTCCTGTTCTTTCTCTCACTTTTTCTTGGTAGTGCAAAACTTTTTCTTTTCTTTTTGACTGCATGTAATTCTTCCTTTCTACACCATAAATTATTATAAAACTGTATGGCCTATGTTCATGCTGGACTGACTCTTACTGTTTAAAGAAAACATAGAAAATGCTTTTTCCTCAATAGAACTTGGCTTTATTTCTCTTTCTCTCTCTCACACACACCACAAATAGGGAGGAGGCGAGTATGAAAGAAGAGGCAGAAAGATTAAGACCCTATCTGCTTCAAGATCTGGTTTGTTCATCGCTGTGTTGAAACAGGAAACTACCCGGCCCATAATTGAAACTAAATCATCTGCTGAGTGGATGACTGAATGCAGAGTATATTTTAAGGGTTAAAAATTTAGTAGAGATTTATTATGTTTTCATTTCTGGCATAAAAGTAGTGATGCTTTTCCAAACAATGGACACCTTCTGTTGACTAGAGTTAGGTCTTATAAAGAAAGAACAAAAAAGGAAAAACATCTTAACATGTTTAAGAATATCATTGGTAATAGACTGAAAAATATAAATGGTAATGAAGTATACAAGATATTTTAAAATTTCCAGCATCTTCTTACCTAAGCTGGAAGCTTTAGCCTCTGTAGTTAAAGGGATGTCATGATCCAGGGTCCTTTTTTTATCACTATGACTAATCAGTAATAGTTTGGGGGAGCTTCCCTGGTGGCTCAGACAGTAAAGCATCTGCCTGCAATGTGGGAGACCCGGGTTCAATCCCTGGGTTGGGACGATCCCTTGGAGAAGGAAATGGCAACCCACCCCAGTGTTCTTGGCTGAAAAATCCTGTGGATCAAGGAGCCTGGTAGGTGACAGTCCATGGCTTTGTAAAGAATCAGGCATGACTGAACGACTTCACTTTCTTTCGTTAATGTTTTTTTGGAACTCTTGCCATATCAGTTTAACTGGGGAGGACAGGAGGCATGTGTCATGAGACCAGGCAGCACATTCTGAGTGGAGAGACATAGGTTTGAATGGTGACTCTGTCACTAAATTATCTGTGGTGTTCTCTTAAAGTACCGTGTAAGTGGTCCTATTTTTATTAGCAGAGTTCCTGTTTCAGGGGTTCACATTTCTCTCACAATACTCAATTTCCATTATTTTCGTTCTTTCACTAACTACCAAATTCTTTTTAAAAAAACAACATCTTTCTGAAGGAAGCAAGCTGTTCCATCTCATGTGAGGAATGTTCAAGTAGATTTTTGTGCTGAGGCACGTGATGAAGGCTGAGGAGCCAACTGAAGGCAGTGATATTGTCCCCACATGAGAAGGAGAAGGCCTGGTTTAGGGCCATGTTGAAAAGCGGTAATACAAATGCGGAGGTGGATGCCTCACAGACAGCACTCAGAGACCCTTACAGCATCTGACAGGTGACGATGGGAGAAAACAGGAAGCGGCTGAGTGCCGTGAGAGACTTTAGCCTGGAGAACCGGGCACCTGCTCCAACACCAGGGCTTCCCAGGCGGCGCTAGTGGAAAAGAACCCACCTGCCAATGCAGGAAACTCAAGTTCAGCCCCTGGGTTGGGAAGATCCCCTGGAGTAGGAAATGGCACCCCACTCCAGTATTCCTGCCTGGAAAATTAAAAAAAACAACAAAAGATCTTTGGATATTTGCTATTTTCAATGTGTCTGCAAATTGCAGGTTACCCACTATATCTGTTATACTGGTAACTTCTTTCTTTGTCATGAGTATTTCTTTACAAAATAGCTCATGAGGCTTATTGTGCAATCATTTTATAACCCCTACTATGTGAGCCATATTTGATTTGTAGTGTGTTCAGAAATCTTTAACACATTACATTTTAAAATTATGTGTTCTTCTAGAGTTTGCTTTGTAAGATAATTTTTGTCATCTAAGTAACACTTTTCCTCAGTTATACTGGTAAATTATATTTATCTATTTTCAAATGAGAAACAATCCTTTCATTCCTAGGGCACCCACCATTAGATAAATGCATTTCTACTAGAGCCCTCTAAGCATATTCTTTTACTATACTTTGGATTGAAGTGTGGTATTATAGTAAACAGATTTATACAACATATTTATTTTATAGTTGAATTCAACTTGAATTTGTTTAACAATTTTCTATAATGTCAGTAAAATTTAACAGTAGTTTTCTTCCTTGTTCATAAAACTTTTCAGTGAATGGTCCATAAGATATAGCTAAAAGACTGGAATGAAAATGATGTTAAAAATTCTAGCTTATACACAGACCTTGGCTTTTAAACTTTTCTCAGTTTTCCTAGTCGTCATTGTGAGAAACAATTCTGAATCAGTCAGTCGGACAGATGCTTATTAAATTCTGTGGGGAGATAAAAAATACATAGAACCTTAAAATGGTTGTAGACTAATTAGAGGTAAAATATGCCCATGTGAAATTATTTGAAAATACTTCCTGAGCAATATATTAGGAAGTCAAAACAGTTTTATTGGGATTTGTTTAGCAATTTTATTTCTATAATGTCAGTAAAATTTAACAGTAGTTTTCTTCCTTGTTCATAAAACTTTTCAGTGAATGGTCCATAAGATATAGCTAAAAGACTGGAATGAAAATGATGTTAAAAATTCTAGCTTATACACAGACCTTGGCTTTTAAACTTTTCTCAGTTTTCCTAGTCGTCATTGTGAGAAACAATTCTGAATCAGTCAGTCGGACAGATGCTTATTAAATTCTGTGGGGAGATAAAAAATACATAGAACCTTAAAATGGTTGTAGACTAATTAGAGGTAAAATATGCCCATGTGAAATTATTTGAAAATACTTCCTGAGCAATATATTAGGAAGTCAAAACAGTTTTACTGTAGATTTTTATTAAATGTTACTGGTCAAATGATTCCCCCTGTAACATAAAACCTTACTTTTGGAAATGGCTTTTGTTATGCTAAAAAAGTATGTTTAGCCCAATTTCTTTCAGTTTTCGAAAAGATTTTCACTCTACTAAAACTGTCTAATGGTTTCAATGTATAATATAGATCATAATCAGAGTGGGAAGGGGGCCATTCAAATTGCCTGAGCTTATCTCACATTTGAAATGAAAGTGGTAAAGACAGATTAGTTTAGGAGAACATCTCAGAGTGGAAATGGTCTATGAAGGCGTGGAGGCAGCATGGGTAGACTGTGTCAAGAGGTGGATACGTGGCATTGTAAAAATGAAACAGTGGAGCTGGACTAGGGTGGCGGGAGATACAGAGATGGAAGGAGTGGTTAGCACAAGGGTGCTTTTGATCATTTGACATCTTGATTTTTTTTAGTGGGATGTTAAGAGCTCTTAGTTCTTTTTCTTCATTTTCATGAATGAATTAGATGAAGCTTGGTTACCAAGGTGACAAGCAGGCTAGCAGTAGGCCACTCATGCTTTGCTGGACCAACAAACTGTTAATAAATTCTAAACAGAATTTTGTAGCATTTTAAAATGAGTAGGTATCTAGTGAAACTTCAGCTTCCTTTGTTTCTTACAAAAAGCAGAATACTTTTGTGATGTTCCCCATGAAAAAAATCAGCTGGAGTTGAATAAAGGCTGTCTTTAAGTGGAGCATTTGCTTTGCAGTTTAACTTAGTTCCATCACACTTTTTTTTTTTCAATTTATTTATTTTAATTGAAAGCTGTTTACTTTACAATATTGTGGTGGTTTTTGCCATGCATTGACATGAATCAGCCATGGGTGAACATGTGTCCCCCATCCTGGGCCCCCTCCCAGCCCCCTCCCCACCCCATCCCTCAGGGTTGTCCCAGTGCACTGGCTTTGAGCACCCTGTCTCATGCACTGGACCTGGACTGGCGATCTGTTTCACATATGGTAATAGACATGTTTCAATGCTATTCTCTCAAATCATCCCACCCTCGCCTTCTCCCACAGAGTCCAACAGACTGTTCTATACATCTGTGTGTCTTTTTCTGTCTTGCATATAGAGTCATCGATACCATCTTTCTAAATTCCATACATATGCATTAATATACTGTACTGGTGTTTATATATACTTTCTGACCACAATCTTTTATTCTCTTTTAAATTCATTTAGTTGTTTATTTTGCCTGTGTGGATCTTGAGTTTTAATACCTTCAGGGCTCTTTTCATCACGTTTGTGAAATGTACAAAGCTAGGAAAGATTGTGCTTGGGGAATAAAACATCTTGGAGAGCTAAAGAAAAGGACTTGAGGGATATTGTAGTAGTTAATATTTGGGGACAAATGTGTTTGGTATCTTCCTATATATCCTTATTTGTTTTTAACAATAATACCATAGAGCAAAGAATAGTATCACAATTTTATAGTTGTGGAAATTAAGTCTTAATGAAGTTAAAGTGTTGCTTAAAGTTATAAACCTAGAAGATGATAGAGCTGGAATCATACCAGATCTGTATTACTCCCAAATCATGCTTTTTCCAAATCACTAGATGGTTTAGTTGCTAAGTTGTGTCTGACTCCTGCAACACCATGGATTGTAGCCCACCAGGCTCCTCTGTCCATGGGATTTTCAAGGCAAGAATCCTGGAGTGGTTGCCATTTCCTTCTCCAGGGGATCTTCCCAACCCAGGGATTGAACCCTGGTCTCCTGCACTGCAGGGAGATTCTTTACTGACTGAGCTATGACAGCTTTCTATATTGGCCTTTGTTCTAAAAACTCAACAGTATACTTATAGGACTAGAGAAGTCTTCATTTGATAACAGTATTTGTGATAAACACTAATGGAGTTATGGTAGATTAAACTCTAATGCATTAACTCTTATGGCATATTTCTACAAAAAAAATCACTGGCTTAATATTGGTCTACAGTAGTTGATGGGCTTTATCCTTGGTGGTTCAGATGGTAAAGAATCTGCCCATAATGCAGGAGACCTGGGTTTGATCTCTGGGTTGGGAAAATCCTCTGTAAAAGGGAATGACAACCCAGTCCAGTATTCTTACCTGGAGAATTCCATGGACAGAGACAGAATTTTATAGCTGTGGACAGCATTCCATGGACAGAATTCCAAGGCAAGGCTACAGTCCATGGGGTTGCAAAGAGTCGGACAGGACTCAGCAACTAACACATAGTTGATGGACTTTATCCCTGATGAGAGAATAATCATACAGTTTTATGTGTAAATCAGTTGAATTACTGGTTCCCCCAGTTTAAATGGTAAATAGACAAAAAGTGAGCTTGTTCAGCGAGGGGCAATGATGATGGTGGAAATACTCAGGATCAAGGAATATGAGAAACTATTAAAGAACGGGAATAAGTGTTAGCCAGGATTCTTTTGGTTTCAAGTTATAGTGCCCAACTTAAATTGTCTTAAACAAAACAACGCTATATTTAGCTGAGAAGTCCAGGGCTACACCAGCAAGATATAGGAACTCAGATAATTTCCTCATGTGTGGTTAACAGCAAGAAGCTTCGTGTGGGCAATAGCAAGATAGCCTTGTGTCTTGAATGTAATGGCACAAGAAGCAAGTGGAAAGAGATGAAACTAGAAGGGTGGGCAGGCCAGATACTTGGAGACTTGAGGCTTAAATAAGGGTCTATCTATCTATCTATCTACCTAAAGAGAAGAATGAATCTCATTTTAAGTGGGACTTTAAGTTTTTATTTTAATCATTCACTGAATGGTTACACCCAGGAGAGAACATGCAAAGGGCTTGACTTTACTCTTGGAATAATACCCAAGCTCTATTCTGGCCTGAGGAATTTGTGTTCATTCTTAGGGGTTGAACTCTTTCTCCTGCAGCTTAAGTCCCTCATCTTGTCTTCTGGGTCCTAATTCCTTATGTCGGCTTCAAGAGGATGGTTTATAAGTGTATAAATGAGCTTCAACTCATCCTCCATAGTGGCTTTTTCTTCTACTTTTATAAGTGTGTCTTTTCTGCTAAAGGCAAACAAGCAAAACAAAGTCAAACTAAGTCAAATGAAATCAACGCTAGGCAAATGTTGAGAAGAGGAGTAAGAGTAACAATAAATGAATACCCCACTGAGACTCAGACTTTCTCTGAGATTCTAGAAAAGCTTTAGGATCATAGATGTGTAGCTGTTTATGCCATGCTAGTTTGATAATTTTTAACCTAGTGATACAATCCAGCTGTGTAAAGATTCTAGAGTAAATGCAACGTAGAAGACCAGTGTCCTCAGAGTGGGAAAATTAGTGAAATTGCTGGTTCATGTGAGGGGGGAAATTATTTGACAGAGTCAAGTAAATTGCATTGAAATTCTCTATTTTGGGGAATGGCATCTGGTGAGTGAAAAGACTGATGTAGAATATTTAGATAATAGCAGATTAAAGTTTTTGTAAGAAGTTCGTAGGAATGTATAGGAATAAGATGTTTCACTAGGCTAGGTTGCCCGCATGGAACAAAATATCAAATTATGAAATTTAGAATTAAGACCATGACCTTTCAAAGAGTCTCAAACTTCGTCTAGGAAACCATTCATGTTCACAGTTGGGAAAATAGGGAATTTTGTTTAAATCTTTCCATATGGTGTTGGTATTCATGATTCCTCATAGGTAATTGTTGCTTGGCATAGTCTTGATGTGATAAGAAATGAGCAAAGGAATAGGTAAAGCAGAGTAAAGAAACTGCCCTTAAGCTCTAGAATTTTCCTTTATGCCCTGATGTCAAAATGTGGCCTGTCTTTTGAGAAGAACTGTAAATTACCTAGGAAATAACTTTGTGTTAACTCTTCATTAATTTCATCTCAAGACATTTTCTTGTTAACAATGAGTACAGATGAATAGAAATTTATTCAGAATAATTTTATATTTATTCAGAATAATTTCAGTCATTAAAGTCTTTTGCTTTCTCATTCAAAAAGGCTTTTAAAATGTTCTAGTTTATAGAATTAAATCAGTAACATGATAGCACTCAACACTCTCAAGATTTTTTTTTCTCTCCTCAGTGTGAAAATCTTTACTGTGTGAGAGATTTGGCTGATTTTCTAAGTATTGTGTGCCATTTATGTTCCTGCCATTTTTATGCAGTTTATGACTTTGGATACCTAAGAGTTAGACCTGCTCTGCCAAATGGGCCTTCTCTCTTCCTCTCCCCATCTCACTTAACTCCCTATTCGACTCTCAAATCTTACAAGACTCACTCTCTAGTGAACATATTCTGCAGCTCTGGAGGCGGTGATTTATTCTGCTGTTCTGCTCTTTGGTCCCAATTAATTTCTTCACTCTTCTTTGTCTTTTTTCTTTGTTTTTAGCTAATAGGGGGAAAACTATTCTTATTAATGAACTTGTTGTTTAATTATTTACTGCTTTGTCTATTTGGAGGGTAGAGCCTGTCCCTTTCTCATTTGCACCTAACATCATTCCTGACATAAAATAGGTGCTCACTAAATTTTGTTGAATATTGATTTTATATATATATATATATATACACACACACACACACGCGCACACACACACACACATACCATCACTAAATATGGAAAGGATGGGGAATATGTGATTCCCCTTATGAAGATATCTCTTCTTTTGGAATACTATCTAAAAGAAAAATGTCTCCCTAACTCCTCAACATATATGGTTTCCCATTTAAGGGATTAAAAGTATATAAAAGAAAATTTGTAAATTATTCCAAAATTAGGACTGCAAATGACCAATAAGAAGATAATTCTTTTTCACTCATGGTCATAGATGTACAAATTAAATGTTTCTGATGAATTGAACTTGCAGAAATTAAGATTACTATCCAGACTAGTGGTGAGTTTACACACTTGTTGCTGTGACTCCAAGTCATAATGATTTATCATTAAAATTAAAAAAAAAAACCATCTGGTTCAATCACACTATTTGAAATTTAGCCTGTAGAAATAAAAGTACCATTATGGAAAGATATTTGAATAAGAATGATTGCTGCATCATTGTTAGTAATAACTAAAGAAAAAAGGAGAGAAACAGCCTAAATGATAATTAATAGAGGGAAGGCTGAAGAACTATGATACATCCAAATTAAGCAACTTAGAAAAAAATAATGATATAGATTAGTGTTCTTAACATAAGTGAAAAATCAAGATATAAAATGCAGTTGTTTCGTCACTAAGTTGACTGACTCTTTTCGACCCCATGGTCCTCTGTCCATGGTGTTTCCCAGGAAAGAATACTGGAGCGGGCTGACATTTGTTTCTCCAGCGGTTCTTCCCAACCCAGGGACTGAACTCGTGTCTCCTGCATTGGCAGGCAGATTCTTTACCACTGAGCCACCAGGAAAGCCTTATATAAAACATACTTCTATAAATGGAAATAAAATATTTTTAAACTGAACAAGTTAAAACCAGGAGAAAAATCTGATTGTAACAGCATCAAAGTTGGGTTTCTCAAGCAAGGGATGGAGTGCCCCTCTGAACCATGGGATTGCTCATGAGATGGCTGTTCAGAGAGCAGAGAGCTCAGGCTTCGGCCCAGAGGGTTCTGTGTGTTTCCTCCAGATTGGCAACAGCATAAGAGCAAAGAGGGTGAAGTCAGATCCTTGGGAACAGTGTCAATTTCCTCTTCTTTTCCTACTTCTGATTCTCAGTTTAATAGCAAGCCATTTCTTATGAACTCAAGATACATTCTGAACTTGTATCAGAAGGTGAAGCTCCCACGGAAGTTTATGCTCAGATATTTTTCTACCATAGTTATTCAAATATCAGCCACAATTAACTTCAAAAGGAAACAAATAAGCCCCAAACAGACGAGGCTTATCAGTACCTGAAAAATTTTTGTTAGCACTGTTTTGTCTCTGGAGATAAGTTAGAGTAGATGTGTATACTACATCTGTGTATGCTAACTGAGATGGACTATTACTTTGTTATTCAGATAATTTACAAAGACTGCCTTCTTTTTACTGAAATACCCAGATATTTAAGACGAAATTTATGTTTAAGCTGCATTTTCCAAGTAATTGCCTTGATTCTGTATTATCTATGGAACATAATTGGGGTTTTCCTTCTTGTGGTGGTGGTTTAGTCACCAAGCTGTGTCCAACTCTTGAGACCCTGTGGACTATAGGCCAGCAGGCTCCTCTGTTCATGGGATTTCCCAGGCAAGAATATGGGAAAGGGTTGTCATTTCTTTCTCCAGGGGATCTTCCCAACCCAGGGATTGAACCCAGATCTCCTGCATTGCTCGGGGAGACTTTACTGACTGAGCCACCAGGGAAGTCTTTATATATTGTAGACAAATACTTATCTACAGTATTTTGCTGTGAAGATCAGGGCAAGAAGGTAGTCACAAAGGGCAGCAGATATGATTAAAAATATGCTGGAAGAGAAATTTTTGAAATAGACAATGCAATTAGGTTGCTTTAGCTAATTTCATAGCTTTAGGGATCTGAACTGGATTAGCTATATTATAATGTTCTAATGATCTAGGAGTCTGGAATTGGGTAAAGTTTCTACAACAAGGCACCTTTCTCAGACTAATAGCCTAACAGCTATAGTATTAAGTTTTGAAAGATATTCTGTAGTCTCAGCGAAGTCAAAGAGAGAACTCAGTTCTCCCTGTGGCTTCTGGAAAAGAATGATGAAACTGTTTCAAATCACTAAATAGCTTGGCTAATCCTGCCTGTCTCCAGTTGCGTATTCTGAATCCATAATTCTCACTGTGGTAAGCTTTCCAACTATTTTCAGATAACCATACTTGTATTTACAGTGAATTGATGCTTTTGTAATGTTAAAACTATGGCTGAAATGTATCTCTTTGTGTATACCCTTAATTCACTTAAAATCTTTTATTCCCCTTAATGATTCAGGATTCATATATTTTAATGGTAGAGAAACAAAAGCATTTTATGTTCAGAGGGAATATCCATTTACCTCTTGGATGCCTTGTGTTTCTAAAGAAGAAAAAAGACATTGCATTACATGAGATATGTATCTTTTCTGTGATGTTAAACATATTTCCTTATCTAAATCCTTTAATAATTAATTGTATTGCTCTTAAAAATATAAATTTGTTTTTAAAGTGCA